>JAFVLL020042769.1:0-17922 GCA_021397915.2 Tor tambroides
ATACCAAAAAAAAAAAAAAAAAAAGAGGGTTTAATTTGGCCATCAAACAATTAAATTAAAACTATAGTGCAATATTTTTCTCTGTAATTACTTTCAAGTGTGAGAAAGAAAATCAGATAATAAAAACCAAATTGTCCATGACTGAAAATGGTTTAAGCCCAGCTCATTGTATTAATGGCAATGAAAATATGAAAGCCTAAAAAGAGCCAAGACAGCCCTGAACCCATATGAAATTTCCACAGGTCACAACACAAAGGATGACTGGCCAGGTAAGCAGATATCACATGTTATTGACTAACAAAAATACTTAAAAGGGTTAGTTCACTGCGCTTTATTTATTTCTTTTGGACTGTTGATCAGAAACACCCACCCACTGCCATTATAAAGCTTGGAAGAGCCAGGACATTTTGTAATATAATTGGTTGTATTTGTCTGAAAGAAGAAAGTCATATACACCTAGGATGCCTTGAGGGTGAGTAAATCATGAGGTAATTTTCATTTTTGGTTCAACTAACCCTGTAAGGTCTCCATTCACAGGTGCGAGTAGTACCATGTTATGCAAGCACACCTGAGCTTTCACAGAAGCTTGAGGTTTGTTTTCAAACATCATGCGGTAGGCTGAGGTTGTTTGAATTTAGAAAGATTCAAAAAACTTTGGAGCTGTTTGTCTTTTTTTTTTGTTATCTTTGGAAAAATGATTTATGATGTAGCCTACTTCAAATGATACGATATTGAAATGCTTGTGGAAAGTACAGTTAAATAGTAGCCTATTTGTAGCGAAGAGCTGCCTGAAGCTGTTAGGGCTATTTTGGATCACGGTGAACCAGGTGTGTCGGTCAGAACACCACAGATGGAAGTATCAATTTTAACAGATTTATTATCACTGGTAAGCAGATATCCACATCAGAGGGAGGAGTCAGCCTTTGTATGCACCTTAACAAGCAGTAGAGGTTTGAGGACTGCAGTGTTAGGGCCAGTTTTACTAACAGCTTGCGCCAGCGTTAAAATAGTACTGTCAGGATTTACTAAAGATGAGCAGTGATGAATTAGCGCTGAAAAGGCGTGGACACAGTTATTTTTGCGCCTGACCTTACTGAATATGCATTTGTAGGAGTTTCCCTTTCAGACAGGAAAAGAGAGTATTCAAATGAATCACGCAATGTGATTTACTAACGTTTGGGCTCGTCAAATTACTGGTATTTGCACCATTATTTAACACTCCCAAAAAAACATGTCTTAAACTATTTTGCGCTTGAAATGGCTGCAATTATTATTGCTAGGAGGAGACACAGAGAACAGAGAGCATGTGGTAGAAGGGAAATTTTTCCACATGTATTAATTTATTTGGAATGCCAGAAGAACACATTATCCGAACATATGGTTTGCCAAGCCATGTTATTTTTAAATTGCTTCAGGAAATAAAAGACGACTTTGAACCCTCAACTAGGAGTCACACAATACCAGCTCTATCAAAACTTTTCAACATACTGTGGCTTCTTTATTTCTTTATTCGCGACTATGCTAATTTGCGCTGCGCTTGGTATATTGCGTTGGTCGATATGTAAATGAGATGTTGCGTCTGTGTTCTTTAAGTTGCGCGTTGTTAGTAAATCACCCGCAGAAATTTCCCCTCCCATCAGCGCTGTTTTGGAATTGCGGTCTCATGTTAATTTGCCCTGCTTAGTAAAACTGGCCCTTAGAGTCAACGAGGCTTCCTTTGTGGCCTCCAGAGGGAATGGATATCCTTAGCTAAGTTTGAGCCTTGGGAAGACTGCAGATACGCATGCAAGGGTGAATGAGAATGATATGATGGGTCAGCAGGTTAAACACATTCAGTGAAAGAGCTTGAGGTCAGTCAGTGAGTCCTGTCTTCACCAGAGTGGGCTTGGCTCATAGGTGGGTGCATATCAGCTGACGTAGACTTGGATGGTATGATTGTGGTTTATCTGCAACAAACAAAGAGCAGTAGTCTAATAACAGCAACCACCATTGCAAATTATCATTATTCACATACAACTATAGGCTGCTCCCTTTTTTCTTGAAAAGAATTGTGTTTATTTAGATGCAGAACATTTTTACGACCACATCAAATGGGAGACTTTTCAGAAGCACACTCCAGCTTCGCCTCAGTGCCAGACGAGAGTCAAACAAGCGCGGAAAACATACAGGTGACGAAGAGCTTCAGTAGAACAACAGAATTTTCTTGTCAATTGCACACACAAATGAAGTGGCAAACACTGTATATAACTTCATATTAAACTACAAGCATGCAATGTCGTAGTTAGGTCATCAGATAAGTCATGAAGTTACCAAAAAGGCGATTAAAGCTGCATTAAAACTGTGCATACATGCAAGTATAAGTTATACATGAGTCACGCTTAAGAACATGTCTCTGAAACGGTTTTCAAAACTGTCCTGGAACACCAGCACTGTCTCCCTAGAATTTAGTGTTTGATAACTTCATTCAATTGTATTTTCTACTTGTTGAAGGGCACAGGTAGCTAAATATGACATATATTATAACAGATTTATGTGAAGATGGTTTTAATAGATGTTA
This sequence comes from Tor tambroides, assembly GCA_021397915.2. Taxonomy (NCBI): domain Eukaryota; kingdom Metazoa; phylum Chordata; class Actinopteri; order Cypriniformes; family Cyprinidae; genus Tor; species Tor tambroides. Next base: position 2,558 of record JAFVLL020042769.1, read on the forward strand.
AAATTGATAGCTCTCAATTATTCTGTAATGTTGAATGTCTATGGTTAAATATTAGGGAAAACATTTCATAGAGACATCAGTAGTATTGCTATCAGTGATACTCACCTGCAGTCATAAAAAAACTAAACACTAAACCAATATTAAAAATATACTGTTTTTATGTTGTTTCTACATTAATTTGAAGATTGAATGTGAAATTATTGCAATATAAAAGTATATTTAAAAACTTTAATGATAGTTGGGATTAATCGTGATTAATTTCAGAAAAAATGTGTGATTAATTAGTTAATTCTTTTAATCAATTGACAGCACTAATAAATATTTCAAATATATTGCAGAAGGTCTATATATGGTTTATAAATATAGGATACATATACTTTAAACCCACAAAAAGAATCATTTTATGTTCTTACACAAAGTAAACATAAAATATACTTCAAGTAAGAGTAAAATAAGTATGTTTTCTGTAAATACTGTAAAATGTCACAGAAAGTATGCATGTTTTAGCATATTTCTTAAAAGCGTATAACTAAGCATATATATTTAACCAAAGCACTTCTATTATACTTTTTAAAAAATATATTAAAATGCAATTCAATACTTTTAATGCACTTCAAGTAAGCATGTTAGGAGTTCAGTTGTATATTCTAAAAATAAATATATATACTATATACTACTATAAATAAATCTAAATTTCAAGTACATTTTTAATACATTCTAGAGTTCTTCTTTTTCACCTGGGTGAAAATGTGGGCATTACCTGGTGCAGAACAACATTTTGTCCTGTGGGATAGTCATGTCGTGCTCATTCAATCCTGTAATATAAGAATAGATATTACCACGATGACTATAGGTTATTATGAATGCATGTGAATAAAGTGGCCACAAAAAAAAAGTTGTTCCTTCGACACAGGATCTAAGGATGTCGCTACCTCGACAAAATAATGTCATGGCCACGAGTTAATATATCGTGGCCTCAACATGCTATGATGTCCACACAAATTAATCACGTTTCCACAAGTGAACCAAACATGTCCCCTCCTGGTGGTCACCATAATATTTTGGTTCCTAAGAAACTTTTCTTTTTAAATACATTTTACAGAATCTTATGAACAGACAACTGAGAGCTTGACTATTTCCGTGCATTTGTAGCCCTCAGACAGGTCTGTTCTATAAAATCGTTTTGATAGAGGGAAACAAGATACAATTCTAGTTTCAACATTATTTGTTATTCAGATATTCCACTTTAAATACAATAAGTCTCAGTTGTATGCAAAGAGACCCACATTTGGTTTTTGACCAGTGAACATGGATAATATTGAACAGTCTGGACATGGAACTGCATTGACATCCCCGTATCGTTACAAAAAGACAACACAAAAAACTCCTTTTAAAGCACCACAAAATATTGGATGTAATACCTAGTGTTCTGACCACCGTGAAGATCAGATTAACACTTAGCGCTTCAACCGAAATGTGTGAAAACTCATTTTCAGTTTTGAGAAATGTATTCACTGACCACAGACGATCCATGTGCCACACACGTAAGGCCCAGCTCATTTAGCTTGCTTTCGAAAAGGACCTAACATGCAAGTGCCTCAATGAGTGGAAAGACAAAGTTCTCAGGAAATTTAATGCAGAGACCCGCCACCTTCAACTTTTTTAATGGCGAGAGCGCTTGCTATGTGCTATCTTTATTGCTTTATTGCTTTTTATTATTATTGTGTTGTTGGTGGAATTGAAAAGCTTTTGTGACTCATATTTACAAAGTGTAATGTTAATAATTATGTAAAATTGGTTTTTGTGTAGTTAATTAATTTATCTAATTGTTGTAGGTTGAATGATTTTGTTTTAATATAGAATTTGGTCTATTTCAGTTACAATGTGTTATTATTGTTTTGGTGAATGTCTGTTCCTCTGATCATAGAAAGTGTGCCCCCTATCAAAACGAAATGGCCTCTCGTTTTATATGTTGTGGCGACAGTCCTGTGTCAGAGACTGTTCTGTTCTCTGTTGCGCAACAAATCATTTTCTATGCTAATTTCACCCTCAGACCACGTCATGGCGATCTCGCGAGACAGCTTTTGACCTCGACGAGAAATATCATCACAATTTTAAAATTTTAAAAGTAGCAAAGTAGATTACTTTGATTCATTTGTACTTAAGTACAAGTAAAATTACAGACTTAAAAATTTTGGCATGAAAGTACAACTGCCTGAAAAACTACTTAATTACAGTAATGCGAGTAGTGATTCGTTACCTCCACCGCTGATTGTGACACCCACATTTGGTTTTTGAACACTGAAAATGTGTACAATTTAACAATTTACAGATGGAGCCATATTGAGAACCCAGTATCGTTGGAATTGAGCCATATATAGGTGACCATTCAGGCCATTTTCACGGGACGCGTCCTTGCCAGGATTTCTATATTGCCTAAAATATCCAGGTTTTGGCTGTTTGCACTGTGCAGATCAATCGTTGTATGACATTCACGAGAGCTATAGAGAGCAGACGGCTCCTTACGCTTTCGAATCGCTCTCGCTGTACTTTGATGTCATATAATGATCGGCGCGAAGCTACAAGTCGAACGAACGAACAAACACGTGCTCGTATTTGCATCACTTTGATCGTTCTCTAGAGATCTCACCTTCTCATGTGCCACGATTGGTCAATTATGTACAATACCTGCATGTTACTGGTCAAACTACTTTGGATGTTTTAGGCAATATAAAAATCCTGGCCAGGACGTGTTCCATATAAATGGCACATATGGCCACCTTATCCATATAGGGCCTTAAAACTGAAGATACCAAAAGTCATTTTACCCCCCTGTAATTCGGCTCCAAATCTCAGGAGAAAATTGAGTTCAGATTGTAGAAGATTTTTATTCAACAAGATACAAAAGCCTCTAAGTGCTGTCTGAAATTTTCATCTAAAATGAGCATTTTTATCAGGCTCTTATATTTATATTCAGTTATTTCACTTTAATTGCATAGAAATTGAATTGCATAGCCTGATAAAAATGCTCAGTTTATGTAAGGTCTGTTTTTGGTTTTGGTTCTTGTTTTCATGTCTTTTATTTTGAAGTTCTGTTATGGTTCCTGTTTGTGTCATGCTTCCCTTGCCCTCATGTATTCCTGCTATTGGTTCCCTTGTTCTATGTGTCATGTTCTGATTGGTTGTCATAGTCATGTGTCTTGTTTCCCATTGGTTTGTTCTTGTCATGTGACCCTGATAGTTTGCTTTAAGAAGCCAAGTTATTGCATTTGTTGCTTTGTCGTGTATTAACGTTGTAACCTGCTGTCGGTGAGTTTAGTTTGTTTCATGCCACGTTTAGTCTGTTCATGCCATGCCATGCCACGCCTGTTTCATGTTAAGTCAAGTCTGTTTCAAGTCAAGTCTTCGTTTGGATTATGTTTGGATTTTGGATTATACACTGTAAATAAACTGCACTTGGGTTCATCACTACGCTCGCCTTCAGTGGACTCCTCGTTACAGTTTAGATGAAAATTTCAGATGGCACTTAGAGGTTTTTGCATCTGAACTCTTCAATTGTAATTTTGACTTCCCCATACAAAGAAGTGGATTATTCAGTAAATATTCATCCATGATATTTAATATTTTGGCCTTTATCATCATTATGTTTATCACACTTCTGAAAAAAAAAATTGAACAAAATCAAACATTTGAGCCAGGGAAGATTCTGAAATTTGGTTGATTTGACACAGAATGACCCATATATCTCTCTCAGAAGGGTTCAGCAGATGGCGGCATGTCTTACCCAGGACTATGAGTTTGGCCGTGTCAGACGCACTGCCCTCCTCATCACCCACAACCTCAACTCTGCACTGGTAAACTCGCGCGTCGGCGCTGGTGACGCTCTGGAGCTGCAGGTTGGCTGTTCCTCTCGTGACATCGTGCAACATGCTTGCCCTGCCTTTATATTTCTTTTTTACTGTAATTGTAATGGGATTGAAGTAAGTGACGATGCTAATCTGTGAAAAAAACAGTACAATCACAAAACATTAACACACCTCAATATTAGCATGATACCAGCATGATTGTTCTGTACTGAATGAAACTGTGATGAATGTGTCTGATTTATTACCTCTGCATCACCTTGCACGTCTGGAGCTGCTGCCCATGAAATAATGACAGACGCACCTGGAGCTGGAGGTGTGAATCTGCAGGGTATCATCACATTATCACCCCTCGCAATCTTATATTCTTTATCTGGGATGTCTACAGTCATGCCCGAAGTCATGTGAACCTCTGTGAAACACAAAAAATGTGAATACAAAACACTTTATGAACTACAGTTTGCATTTACACTGAGTTGTCTGACTTTTTTTTATTTTAATGTTGTTGAAAGAAGTGTCTTCTGCTCACAGAGGCTGTATTTATTGATCAAAAACACAGGAAAACAGTAATATTGTGAAATATTAAAAAGAGCTGTGATACATTGTTTTTAAGATTAATAATTAGAATAAGAAATGTTTCTTCAGCATTTGTGTGACACTGAAGACCGGAGTAATGATGCTGAAAATTCATTTTATATTCATTCATTTTATAATATATTCACACAGAAAACGGTAATTTTAAATTGTAATATATTTTACAATATTACTATTTTTACTGTATTTTTGATCAAATAAGCAGAAGTGCGGTTTTCTTTAAAAAACATTGAAAAATGTTGATTCCTCCAGGTTTTCCTGGACGAGTCTGACGCAGATCCCTCTGCTTTTAAGGAGCTGCGCAGTGTGACCGACCTGGCTCCATTGGCCAGAGCAGCCCACATAAAACCCAACAGACAGGGACGGATTATGACACAGCGGTACTCTGGGCGCAGACCAATTAATAGTTAAAATTTAAAAATATGAAATTAAAATTTCAACCTCCCTCAGTTGAAATCGCGTTCATGCTTGTCATGTGACACAGCAGCCACAATAACACTGTATAACTGATGTAGGCATTATCCACCTTATTTTTCCTGTAAGAAAGGGCTCTGCCATTTGTGCATTTAATGTGCGAGACTTCTGGTGTCATCCGCTTCCAGCTATTTTTAGCAGTACAAAACAGCTCATTTTGTTGCTTGATATTGCAAATTGGTGTCTTACCATGTTATTTAAATGTATTATCTTAATTGTGAACTCAATGGTTTGTAGTACAAACAGTTTTACCACTTACTGCACTTTATTATTCTTCTCGTTATTTCCCCAGAGAGGCTAATTAACCAGAAGTCTTGCACATTCACAGAAAACGGCTTACTTCCATGTTGAAAAAAAGGTGGATTGGTTTTATTTCATTTTTCCTTTTTTATTCAAAATATTTACAATCATGAAATATCTCGATTCTCATATGTGTAAGAAAATGCATTTGACAACTTTATATATTATGGTAGTTGACCTTTAATGAGCGATGAGTAACGTAGCCTAATGTTAGTGTAATCTACGCATAAACCCCAACTTTTTCCTTGATTACCAGATATGGGTATCATGCCATAAATTATTTTAATAGACTGATTTTGAATTTAACTTGAATTTAATAAAAACCTTGTAAGTTATAACACTTGAACAGTAAGAACATTGATCAGAAATGGAACTGCACACCAAACTAGGAGGTTGCATATCCATCACAACTGAAAGAACCAACTGGATGCTAACCAGTCAGGTTTCAAGAGTGGCCATTCAACTGAGACTGCACTACTATCAGTTATTGAAGCCTTGCAGATTTCAAAAGCTGATTCCAAATCATCAGTTCTTATTCTGCTGGATCTATTAGCCACTCTCATCACTGGGCTCACATGGATTTCACTTCGCTGGTTTGAATCCTATCTCACTGGTAGCTCGTTCAGGGTGGCCTGGGGAAGGAGATCTATCCAAAGCACATCAACTGGTCACTGGGGTTCCACAGGGATCAGTTCTTGGACCCCTCCTCTTCTCCACATACACTACATCACTGGGTCCCATCATACAGGCACATGGCTTCTCCTACCATTGCTACGCTGATGACACACAGCTCTATCTCTCTTTTCAACCAGATGATCCAACGGTAGCTGCACGGATCTCAGGCTGCCTGGCGGACATCTCGGCATGGATGAAAGAACATCACCTACAGCTCAATCTGGATGAGACTGAAGACTGAGCTCCTTGTCTTCCCTGTCACTCCAACTCTGCAGCATGATTTCACCATCCAGCTAGGTTCATCAATAATTACCCCATCAAGTTCGGTCAGAAATCTTGGTGTAATCTTTGATGATCAGCTGACCTTCAAAGACCACATTGCAAAAACTGCTCTGTCTTGCAGGTTTGCATTGCACAACATCAGAAAGTTCAGGCCCTTCCTAAAGGAGCATGCTGCACAACTTATTGTCCAGACGCTTGTCATTTCTAGGCTGGACTACTGCAATGCTCTTCTGGTTGGACTTCCATCATGCACAATCAAACCTTTACAGATGATTCAGAATGCAGCGACACGACTGGTCTTCAACGAGCCCAAAAGAGCCCATGTTACACCTCTTTTTGTCTCCCATTACTGGCTACCGGTTGCGGCTCGCATCAAGTTCAAGACATGTTTGTGTATAGAACAGCCACAGGCTCAGCACCCACCTACTTTCACTCACTATTACAAATCTACATCCCTTCCAGATGCCTGAGATCTGCAAGTGAGTGACGCCTCGTGGTACAATCACAGAGAGGCACAAAATCACTTTCCAGAACATTTTGGTTCACAGTTCACGGCTGGTGGAATGAACTTCCTACCCCTATCCGGAATGCTGATTCCCTGACAATTTTCAAGCAACAGCTGAAAACTCATCTTTTTCATCACCATCTGACAGCATAGGCACATCTGCACTTTGTGGTTTCTGATAAGAGAATTCGCCAGAGAGCAGAATTCAGTCAGTGAGCACAGCACTGAACAAAACACCGGCGTTTTAGAGATGACTCGTCTGAATGCTTCTGATTGGCCATTGCGTTCATATGCTCAACAGAATCAAGTGTGATTAGTTATATGATGCAGCGCTATAAAAATGTGTCTGTCTCAGCCCCAGCCAAAGGCCGAACATAGATTTAAATTTGACAGCTGATGCTGTGCCGCACATAATGTTCTAATCACACCGGTGTGATCGTATCAAATATAAAAAATATTATTCTGATATTTTTTTGTCTTTTGGAAGCTGCATCCAAAATCCAATTGGCTCAACTGACTGGGCCCCCCTCTTGTTTAGTGCTCTGGGCACATGCCCAGTAGGCCCGTGCATTAATCTGTACCAGCTAACAGGGCAAAATAGATGAAGCCTTTCCTCTGAAGAAGAAGCAAAGGGAGGAGGACAGAAGGCATGAAGCACAACCACTTCGGAATGAAATGACGTGGACAAGACTTTGGGGAAGTAACCAGGACTGGCATGCAGAAACACCTAACAAAACCCAGGGCAAACTCTATGCAATACTCGCTCACATAGAGGGCCTGCAGACCCTCTACATGCTTGAGATCAGGAGCTATTACTGGTTGCCAATGATCGGCCAAACCCACAGCTTTCAAGTCCTGGGATGAGGGTGTAAAATCCTGCCCTGGAATTGAGAAGCAGGTCTGTCCTGATAAGAATCTCCCACAGGGTTTGCTCCACCAGGGAAGTGAACTCTAAGAACCACGTCTGGGATGGCCAGAACGAGGAGTCTGATCCCGCGTTCCCTCACTCTGCAAAGAGCCGCAGGTATCAGTTTGACCAGAGGAAATGCATACAGTCTCAGAACCAGCCAAGGGAGAACAAAAGCATCTATTCCCAGGGACACCGGGTGAGACAGGGAGAACCAAAGGGGGCACTGAATTCTGTGACTAAAAGAGGTCCACCTCTGCCTCACCAAAAAGACACGTGAACTGCTCTCAGTGAAAGAAACCTGTCCAGAGCCCGAAGGAGGAGATGACGCACAAGCCTATTCAGGGTGCACGACTGCGAACATCCCTGGTGGTTTACATGAGACACAACCGCCTGACTTTAACATGACAACCCGTCTGGAATGGAAGGAAATGTTCCAGGGTTAGAAAGATAGCATGCAAGGCGGTTTATGTGCCATGAGAGAAACTCGCCTCTCCAAATGCGACAAGCTGGTCTGCCCTCGAAGACTGCGCCACAACCAGTCAGGGAGGCATCTGTCTTGATAATCTGGTGACGACAGACAATGGCCATTCTGACCCCTTTAAACAGAGAAGAAGGATCGTTCCACTTCCCAAAAGCATGGAAGCACCCGTGTGAAACTCTCAGCAAGTGAAGAGGAGACCTGGATGGATGATGGTGAATTTCATTCCCCACTGGAAAGGCCTCATGTGGAGCAGTCCCAAGGGCAGCACAGGAGAAGCTGCTGCCATGAGACCCAGAAGTCTGCGACATGTGCCCACTGTGATATGATGGCCGTGTTTGAAGCGGGCCAAACTCAGAAACTGGAAACCCAAGCAGGTGCCAAACGGGCCTGCATCGAGAGTGAATTGAGCTGAACCCCCAAGAAAGTGGAGTGTTTAGCCTGAGACCAAGAGACTGAAGATGGCACAGAAGAATGTCCCTATGATGACACACCAGCTCCCTGGATTGAGTCAAAATGAGCCAATCATTATTATTAGTGTCAGCAATCTAAATTTCCCTTTGAAGAGGGAAAAATTTAGGCGAGGCAGATCCAATATCGGGTGTAGACCTCCATCCTTCTTTGGAACAAGGAAGTAATGACTGAAGAAGCCATGATTCATGTTCGAAGGAGAAACCTCCTCTATCGCTCCTTTGAAGAGGAGCAATGTCACTCCCTGCTGCAAAACAGAAGCTGGAAGCTGTTCACTACAAAGGGGTTGAACCGCGTCGAAGCAAGGAGGGTTGTGACAAAATTAAAAAGTGTACCCAAACTTTATTTTTGTTTCCCAAACTTATTTGTTCTCGCAATACTTTATTTTCTTTTGCAATTCTTTATTTTTGTTTGCAAAAATCACATTTATTTTCTCAATACTTTCATATTCCTTTGCAATAATTCTTTTGCAATTCTTAAATTACATTTTTTGAGTAACAAGCCCAACACTGGTCACGAGGTTACAACAGATCAGTTCTTGGAGAAAAGCTGCAGTGTTTCTTACGTGGCATGACGGCCAGGATCACATTACACTTCGCAGATCTGATTTCGTTGGTGGACGTGCAGATGTAGTAGCCGGAAGTGTCCATGGAAATATTGAGGAGCGACAAAACTCCGTTTTCTGAGGAGAGACATACACACTGATCAGTGATGCAGGAGAAGAAGGCTTCAGCATGTATTTGAGCAGCGTCACACACACGTACGATCAGTGGCCTTGAGGGGCAGCGGTCGAGAGACGTTATAGACATTGTAGCTTTGCCATTTGTAGGTCGGTGTCGGCATTCCCTCCTCGGAGCGGCAAGTCAGCTCAATGTTCTGGAAGTATTCTGCCTTCCCGACAACATTGCAGATGGGCGGTGATGGAGCCACTGGCACACAACAAGAACACACACGTCATTGAAGCATGCACATTTGTGACCCGGGCAGGCAAAATGAGTGAGAATGCGCACAGGCTAACTTCGAGATACACGCAAAAAAAAAGTGAAAAATGTCGATTTTAGTCGAATTTGAGGTTTTCACAAAAATGAGGTCAATTAAGCCCTCGTCTTGCGATCCCAGTGCTCCAAATAGTAATGAAACATCTAAAATGATCTTTATTTGTATGTTTTCTGAGATGAGTACCTTTTCTCCTGCATAAAGGCGTTTCCGACGGCGCACGATCCTGATAAATATACACATATACAAAGAATTACAGTATTTAATTATTCACGCAAACATAATCTGTTATGTCATAAGTGAACGTTTGGGGAACAACATTTGATCCATACATTACAGTCTTAATATATAGGCCATCTGTCACACTAATTTAAACTAACAATAAAAGAAAAGGTCACACTTTAGAATACTGTTCCATCATCAATGAATAACTACACAAGAACACATGAGTAAAGCAATATTAGCACTCTAGTAACTACTAGTAACTAACAAGAAACTCTGATTAATGAATTAGTAAGTAATAGTGCTTAGTCAAATGTGGTAGTTCACTATTAGCTAATCAGTAACTATTATTTTTCATACCTCCCTAATAACTACTAAGAAATACTTCATAGGTTCATAATTAATATGAACAATACATAATGCATAATTAGTTCTAAAGTAAAGGTCATGGTAACCCATTAGTAATGACTCAAGTATTACCAAATTCTTCAGAAGGAATTACTAATTATTTGGATCAGTATTCTAAAGTGAGGATCATGATAACTCCCTAGTAATGACTGAAATCATTGTAAGCTTTTGAGAGTGTTGTAAAGCATTGTATAGTATTCAGGTGTTACTACATCCTCCTGAAGGAATTACTCATTATTTGGATCAGTATTCTAAAGTGAAGATCGTGATGACTCCCTAGTAATTACTGAAGTCACTGTAAACTTTTGAGGTTTTGGTTAGTAATTCATTTTGCTAGATTTGGTAACACTTAAATCATTACTAGTGGGTTACTGTGATCTTCAATTTAGAATACTGATCCAAATAATTAGTAGTTTCTTCAGAAGGATGCAGTAACACACGAGTCATTACTATCCAAAACCTTACATATATCTCAAAAGTTTACAATGATGTCAGTCAATATTAGGGAGTTGTCATGCTTTTCACTTTAGAATACTGATCCAAGTAATCAGTAGTTTCAGCTGAGCACTATTACTTACTCAATCATTAATCAATGTTTCTTGTTAGGTAATAGTAGTTACTACAATGTTAATAGTGCATTAGTCATTCGTTCCTGTGTAGTTACTCATTAATGATGGAACAGTATTCTAAAGTGTTACCAAGAAAAGAGGGAATCACTCGCTGCTCTTACTTAAACTGCTTTTGTAGTTTTAATAATACATTTTTTTGTAATGTACACACTAAATGGATTTGTACATTTGATTATTTGTTTTTCTTATTTGAATGCTTTTGTTTAGATATAAAATGAAAAAAGTAATGCATTATTTGTTTCTTATATTTGTATACTGTTTTTTTTGCATCTTGCATCTGTATAAATATAGCTATATAGTAATTATTAATACAGAAATTATTATTAAGAAAAAGACCTGGAGGAAAAGATGCAACGTTGCTTGGTGATTTTGCTTTGGAACCTTCAGAAAACTTTGTGTTTTAAATTTGATAGTCTTGTTTTATTCATTTTATTTCTGAGTTTTTTATTCTATTCTGTACAGCTGTAAGGTCTGTTTTGGGGTTTGTTTCGTGTTCATGTTTTCATGTCTTTTATTTTGAAGTTCTGTTATGGTTCCTGTTTGTGTCATGCTTCCCTTGCCCTCATGTCTTCATGCTATTGGTTCCTCTGCCCACAAATTTTCTTTGAGCTGCTGTCATGTGTCCTGCTCCCTGTCATAACCATAGTTTGCTATAAGTTTGCATGTTATTGCCTTGTTGCCTGGTCGTGTATTCTGTAACGAGGAGTCCACTGAAGGCGAGCGTAGTGAGAACCCAAGTGCAGTTTATTTAAAACGTGAAATCCAAAATCCAAACATAATCCAAACAGACGAAGACTTGACTTGAAACAAACTTGACTTGACATGAAACAGGCTTGACATGGAACAGACTTGGTATGGCATGAACAGACGTGGCATGAACAGACTAGACTCACCATAGGTTGCAAGATATTACACGACTAAGCAAGAATGCAAGAACTAGCAAACTTATAGCAACCATGAGGGTCGCATGACACAAACAACCAGCTTTTTACAAGTGGGAAACAGGACACATGACTATGACAACCAATCAGAACATGACATTGAACAAGAGAACCAATCAGAACATACACTAAAGTGGAAACCATTAGCATACAGGAATAGAAGCATGACACAAACAGGAACCATGACTAAACTTCAAAATAAAAGACATGAAAACATGAACACGAAACAAACCCCAAAACAGACCTTACAACAGCACTTTGGTCAACTTTTAAAATAGTTGTTTTAAAATTGCGTTACAAATAAATATTGTAGTAATAATAATAATAATAATAAAAATTAACTAGATTTTTCTCAAAATGGACTTTGTTGACTCTTGACTTCAAACGGGTGTAGCTCAGTCATTTTTCATCCGATTCCAACAAATCATACATCATTTTGACATCACTTTTAATGGGGAATGTGAAAATAAAAAATAATAAATAACTCATTTTGTGACTCATTTTGCCAGCACAGGTCTCATTTATTCATCTGCACTGGACTTGAGTGTTGATTACTGAAGAGATCTGACCACTGATGTTCATAAGCATCTCTCAGAAGGGTTCGGCGGATGGCGGCGTGTCTTACTCAGGACTAAGAGACTAGCCTTGTCAGACACACTGCCCTCCTCATCCTCCGGATCCTGAACTTTGCAATCGTAGTCCCGTGTGTCGGCGCTGGTGACGCCCTGGAGCTGCAGACTGGCTGTTCCTTTCACCAGATCCACCACCATGTTTGCCCTGCCTTTATATTTAGTGTATGCCTTAAATTTATTCCCAGTAGTGAAGTAACTGACGACGTTAATCTGTATAAAAACAGTACAATCAATCACAAAACATTAATACAGCTCCATATGAGCACGAGAAGTGATGTTAGGGACTGTTCTGTACTGAATGATTCTTAGTTTAGTTGAACTGTGATGAATGAGTCTGTTTTATTACCACTGGATCATCCTTCACGTCTGGATCTGCTGTCCATGAAATTGATGTGATAGTTGCACTCGGTGTGAAAGTGCAGGGTATCACCGCATTATCACCCCTCGCAATCTTATATACTTTATCTGGGATGTTTACGGTTATGCCCAAAGTCATGTGAACTCCTGTGAAATACAAAAATGTGAATATAAAACACTTTATGAACTACAGTTTGGACTTAACACTGCATTATCTGATTTTTTTATTTTTTTATTTTAATGTTTTTGAAAAGTTGATGTTTCTTCTACTCACCAAAGCTGCAATAATTTGATCAAAAACACAGGAAAACTAATATTGTGAAATATTATTACAATTTAAAAGAACTGCGATACATTGTTTTTAGGATTCTTTAATGAATTTAAAGAAGTAATAAGAAATATTTATTGTGCAGCAAATCAGCATATTAGACTGATTTCTGAAGATCATGTGACACTGAAGACTGGAGTAATGATGCTGAAAATACAGCTGCAGATCACAGAAATTTTATTTTAGAATATTACTGTTTGTACTGTATTTTTGATTAAATAAATGCAGCGTTGGTGAATAGAAGTGACTTCTTTCAAAAGCATTGAAAAATGTTAATGATCCCCACCCTCTTAATGAATGTTGATACAATTATTACACTGAGTTGCTTCCTCACTATCTGTGCTAATGTATTTGAGACATTTTAAAAATGATTTCACATGGTAACATGGTTCACAAAGTACGCCCATGACATCCTGAAGCATTCGCTTCAGTTGAAACTGACGATTACTGAATTAACATTATATTTCAAGTGTTAATCACTTCCTTGCAACAACCATGTTTTGAATTTTGTTGCAATACTAAGTTATAAAATGGCATTTCATGAAATGACATGCTGTGGGATGATGTACAAATGAAAATATGACATTTTAAAATCTTTCTCAGTGTGTCCATAAAATACGGAATCGTCCAAATCAGAATTGATGTCTGTGCAATCTTAAACCGGAGCAAATTATTTTGCAAGTGACATTTCAGTAAAATAAACATTCAGATATTATTTTTTCAAAGAAAGTGTGTTTTATTTCTCATATCTTTTTCGATAACTTGTATCAGTCTCAGGTTTGTTAAATAGTTTGTCTGGTCTTCTTAGGTATATGGAAAACCTTCTTAAAGTGGTTGTTTCATATTTTTAAGCAACTCACAGTTCTCTTGTAATATGGGGAAGTTGAAAGATCTTTCTGAAGATGAAATGCAAACAGTGCAACATTTTGCCAAAGGCATAGAAGAACTAATATTTTGCAAAAACGGAATAGTTTGATAACTGATTATCCAACTGTCATAAGATTTGTGAATGATTCAGAGCACAGTAGAACTCGTTCAGATAATGGCTTATTAAGGGTTAAGTTTCTGTCAAACAAACTGATCTTATTAAAAGGCCAGGTGTTAAGCAGCAAGCAGGTATATGAAGCTGGTGGTGTCTCAAGAACCTCTCCATACAGTTGTGCATAAAGCTGAATCCCAGCCACCCCTAACCAAAGCTCACAAAGAGAAGCCTTTAACGTGAATAGAAAGTGAATGTCTGAAGATCTGCTGAATCTGGATGCTGAGGTGTGGCTCATCTACACACTGATGATTAACACACACACATTCACATTCAAACAGATTAAAGCTTACTTACCAGCAAAGAGCAGACATATCCCAAATATTCCCAGCGTTCCTGCCATCTCTGTGAAGGTGTTGAAGACACTGAAACTCACTCCCTGAGCCAATGAGACGCCAGGAAATGTGGTCGAGTCTCATCTTACCCTGTTTCTCTCGTGTGTCTCACAGTTTCGCATTTGAGAACCACACAGAGACCACAGTAATGTGCCTTGTGTCAGGTGCAAACTCTCACACCACACGTCCATTTTCTCATGCAGTAAAAACCACCCTCAAACGAAAGCAAGAGCACTCTCAGTTGAAACTGTAATAATATGTTAAGAGATTTGGCTTTATATATAATCTATTCAGAATTAGTTTTTTCATTTAGCTAAGAGGAACAACAAACTAAGGCTGACAAAATTGCTGAAAAACTAAATTCGAATTTTGCTATGGACTTCCTTAAAAATAAACTGACGTCTGCACCTATCTTGAGGTTTCCGCAGTTTTCACTTCCATTTTTCATTCACATGGATGCGTGTGATGTTGGTCTGGGTGCTGCTTTAATGCAGAGGGATGAGCAAGGCAGGGACTGTGCAGTTGCCTATGCTAGCCGTGCTTTGCACAAGTCCGAACGCCCTTACTCTACTCCTGAGAAGGAGTGCCTAGCAGTAATTTGGGCACTTGAGTATTTCAGACCATACATTGAGGGTTTGCACATCACTGTTTTTTCTGACCACAGCAGTTTGAAGTGGTTGATGTCACGACCTAATCCCACTGGAAGATTGGCTAGGTGGTCACTTCGGTTGCAAGATTTTGATTTTGAGATAATCCATAAACCAGGAGTGTCCAATAGCGTTCCTGACAGTTTGTCAAGGAACCCTCTACCTCAGGGGTAGGCAACGTTGCTCCTGGAGTGCCGCTGTCCTGTAGAGTTTAGCTCCAACCCTAATCAAACACACCTGAACAAGCTAATCAAGGTCTTCAGAATTACTAGGGCTACA
>JAFVLL020042771.1:0-26101 GCA_021397915.2 Tor tambroides
CGGACGTCTCTTTCAATGTACATCACCAGCCTGAGAGAAGGGTTGGCAAAACATTATTATTCATCTGCAGACACCCAGACCAAACAGAGAAAGAGAGAGAGAGAGCGAGAGGCAGATCTGAAACACAGTGGGGAGAGAATAGATGCTTTTAATCAATTACACTCAACACCTGGAGGGGTGACAGAATGGAGATGAAATGGTGTTGATCCTGAAACAATATCAGGAAGGGAATGAGGTCTGTCTGCCTGACTGAAAAGGCAGACAGAAGAAAAACAAGATGCATCTGGCAAGGAATTGAATTTGAAGTGTATAAGGTACAAAAATTGGAGGCTGCAATTAGAGATGAATGAATGTGACTTGATTCAAACATGCAAACCAACATATTAGGATTGATTAATGGGGTTGGTGTTCTCTTAGTAAAAGCTTGGATCAGATCTCCTGGGATTCTAGGAAAATTGCCTTGGATCTTACATTATGATACCAGCACAATCCCTGGGGCATGATGAAATAAATGCGGTTCTTTTTATGAATGTTTAAAAAAAAAAAAAAAAAAAAATCACAGTATTGTAGTTTTACCAACAAAAATGTCCAACCATTTGGGAACTATATTTATGGATCAATGTTGTCTTTTGTTTTTCTTCTTGCCACAATGTCATTTCAGCCACATCTGGAACCATGTACTGCATTTGACAGCATTCTGTGGTACAAAATGACGATGATATAAAAATATGTATTTTTCTTAATTAAATGGCCAAATCTAACTTTTGCTAAATTTAATGGCTAGCATTTTACATGAATATGTACAATTAAACAAATATACACAATTGTTATGATGTTTTTCAATTAATTAATTTATTTATTTATTTTGCATTATATGACAAAAAATTACAGTATAAACTGTAGGGTTTTTTTGATACATGAATCATATATAATTAATGAAACAGTTTATGACGCAAGTATCACAAAACAGTTGCTCATACGTGCACATAGAACTATTGCATATCGTGATCGTCTATTTATCTTTATGCTTTAATAAACAATGTTGACTTAATTACTGGTTTATATGAGCACAAAAACTTTGCATGCACACTCTTTAGTTGATATACACATAAGGACACTTTCATGTCAGTTTCTGCCTTTATGCTTTAACTGCAGTTTTGTTTCTCGCTTATGAAATAGGAATTTTCCACAGAATTTAGGATTAAATCTGATCATGTGTGTTTTTTATAAATGAGGCCCAGGTCTGTGACAAGGGTACAATAAAACTTAATACAATAATAATGCAATACAATAATAATGTTATGTTATTGCCATCAGGTGAATATCTTAAGTCCAATTAATTACAAAAGTAATAACACTCCTCTCTTCAACAAACTACGTGATTTGATGCATCACTCATGTCTGTAGCACATGCTGTGCAGAAACAAGTCAAACAATAACCTTTAGGATTTGTAAGAGGTTTGTTCCAATCCATAAACTTAAGAATGAGCAACAGTAATAGTGACGCTTGCCTTAGCAAGCACCATAAATTAAATTTTAACACTTGGCATTAGAATTTCAAATGACAAAAGAGTATCTCAACACAACACTATTGATTCAGCCTCACCTCTAGTATCTCAAACTACTCAATTCACTACAAACAACAGCTGCGTCTCATGAGAGAAGTAGCTAACATGTAATATTCATGATATTGTTATGTATGTCATGGACACAGTGAAGAACATGAATAAGAAAAGAAATGATAGAGCTTGGGTAGAAGTGAGGATCAGGCCATTCTCAAGAACTGCTGATCACTGTAGTATCTTCTCTGATTTATACACCACATTAAAGGAACAGAGAGCAATTTGAGTCATTATTTACCTCATTACTGTCTTCAACATTTAGGCTGAAGGAGCAAATAGTCATTATTCACTTAAAGGGCACCTATTTTGCCCCTTTTTACAAGATGTAATATTGGTCTTGGGTGTCCCCAGAATGTGTCTGTGAAGTTTCAGCCCAAAATACCCAACAGATCAGTTATTATAACAGCTGGTAAATGTCATTTTTGGGGTGTGTCTAAAAAAGAGCTGATTTGGAGTGTATCGCTTTAAATGCAAATGAGCTGTATATTCCCGCCCCGTCTCCAGAAGAGGGCATCGTGTATACGTCTCTCTGCATTGCATATCTATAGCAATAAACAGCCGGTAAAAGCAACATAACAGACAATAGAACCGGTGTTCAGCCGTACATACGAGAAGCCAAATGCACTGAAAATGGGACGAAACAGCGTGATGTTACAGAGCTCGCAGTGCGCTGACCTGTCATCGGCGTGGATCAATGGACCGCGCTACCGAACGAATCTCACGCTACGAATGGTGCCAAATACAGTTAATCTCACAAGCGCGGCGCTGATCAGTTAAAAAATACTTAATGTACGCACACAAATACGGTTAAAATGCTAAGCACTATAATGATATGACATTCACAAAGGAGTCTGGAGTGATGCACGTATTTAGGTAGATTTTGAGACGCATTACCTTGAAAAATGGAAGTAATCCACAGCGTCCTCAGCAGCTCAGATGTTGGGAGAAAATTAAGACTCTTATGTTCATTCTTACATGCAAACACAGATTGCTTGCGAGACATTGTTGACGTTACAGCTGCTTGAGTGCGGAGAAAATGGAGGACAGCGTACAACCGCTGAAGGGGGAAACTACAGCAATGCAGGGCTGTCAATCAACCCCCGTGGCCCGGCCCGCCGAAATGTGACGTCACACTGCGGTGAGAATCAAAACGGCTTGTCTAGCGAGACTGACTTGGTTTAAAGGGGATTAAAAAATGAGGAGTGGGTGCATTTTTATCATTGTAGGGTGGTTGTGTTCACACACTGCCAACACACATCTATGTCCAAACACCATGTAAAAGTGGATAATAGGTGCCCTTTAAAATCTATTGTTTTTCATAACTTTGCACTTCAGTAATTAGCATCACTGAACAAACAATGCATGTCGTTATGCACAAAGTATGAATATGAAATTTGAGAGATAAGGTAAGAATTTCAGTGAATAAGGACTTAAAAGTTTAGATCTGTCCCTCATGCAAAGCTATTGTATGACTTAAGACTTGCACATAAAGGCCACATAAGCAAAATTTCAGTGTGAAAAACAATTTGGTAAATTTTTGATACAGCAGGGGAAAACATTATTATTATTATTATTATTATTATTACTATAATTATAATTAAACAGTGGCTTACTTAAATTGTGGCTGTGGCTATGAATAAATTCAATTTACAAATTTCTCATCAAATAGAGTCAAAATGGCATTATGGCAAAAAAAAAAACATGAATTATTGGACAACAGGTGTGATATATGTCTTGTAAAGTTTTATTCAAGCATGAACTGAAACAGCACAGGCTAAAAGATCAATCTTCTGATTTAATAATTGTTATAGATTCACTAAAAATGAAGATAGAAAATGAAGATATAAAACTAGGAGTATCAAATTAACTTCCACATGTGCAGTGGATAAAACAATGCTGTATTTATTTTTTTGTACATATGCATACCGAACCGAAAAACCCATATGTTGGCTTGACATCAAGTCTATCCAGATACACTGTGTAGTAATCATTAAATAAATTGCAGGACCTAAGATGTTCCAAGATCATTCAATCACTATTCTTACACTAAAAAGGTGCAACTCTGCCAACAGTGCAGATATGTCTTTAAAAATAGCTTGTCAAGAGAAACCTCTCCTCTCCTCTCAGTGAGAGAAATGAGATTGTGAGAGGGTGAGATCCACAGCACCAGAAGTGACAGCCCGTCTCTGCCCTCAAGCCCATGCTAATTAAGAAACACTGTTAATTAACTTGTTTGCAACCAGCTCTGCACACTTCTATACAATCAGTGCCTCAACATTTCCCCGCAAGCGAGTCAGTTCCTCCCAGCCCCTCATAACACACACAAGCATGCAAACTGGCACACACAAATAAACACACACACACGTACGTTTCTGCTGAGGCGCGTCTCTCAAATTAGACACGGATGAAAAAGCAAACAGTGAGAAAATTGCACAGAGCCCAGCAGTGTGGGAAGGAAATGCACCCAGCAATTATACCAGAGGCTGAAAGTAAGTTTGAACAGAGGACTAGAGGGAACACACTGGATTAAACTCCAATGAGAGAGCAATCGCCTACTTAACTAGCACGCTCAACAAAGAGGAGAACTGGGACCTGGATGCAAACCTGGCAAATACATACTGTATTAAAGTTGCACTGGCCAAACTAATAAAAGCACAGGCTAAAATGAGCATTAAAATCATTTAAGAGAGCTTGTTTGGATGATCAAAATGCAATAATGAAAGATTTTATCTTCCCTTTGAATTAGTCGCTCAGTGACTTGACTCTATTGAATTGTAATTGGCACTGAAATTAACACAGAAGTTTTGTCCTCAGGGATATGCTTGGTAAAACCCTTCCGAGAATAGTCGATATAGAAACTGCCAACCAAACTAAAAGCTTTAAACGCCTCAATATCCAGTAAACAGAAACGTGAGACATTACAATCGAAAGCAGTACAATAGCAGTACAAATAATTCATTATATTGAGTTATTTCAATGAAAACAGTAAAAGGATCATATTCATTTAAATTCTATTGAAGTCCATTTATAAAGGTTTTGTTTAAGCAGTTGAATAATTTTATGACCATTTCCATAAATACTGATTGACCAACTGATTGATTGCCTGACTGCTTGATTTGATTGATGCTGTTTTGAAGAATTCTTTGTATACTTCCAATATTATTAACGCTGCTTGTTCATGAGTTGCGAAATATGAACAGTCCGACCTTCCCACAAACACTTCCGCTAGTTAGTGTGTTTACATCATGTTGAGAAGACGCTGTGTTCTGCTTTGTAAAAGCAAGTTTGTTTTGTTTTCATTGCTGAAAGATGATAATGTGAAGAATCAGTGGTTAAAATTCATTTTCTCCATGATACCACAGCAACACAATTTGAACCTTTTGTTGTGCGCTTGCCATTTTACTGAGGAATACTTCTCTAATCTTGGCTTTTATCTTCTTTGGCTTCTAATCTTCTTTTTTTTGGACTAACAAGTGTCTCCGAACCACAAGTACAATTGATACGTTATGTACTCACATTTTCAAGTGAGTGCTCAAAATATCTATTTTGTTGTGCTAATATGTGACATATACCTAGTGCAGCTTTAGGTTTCCAGTTAAACCACGATATTACTGTCTTACTGAAATAGTTCTGATAATTCGCTGTGAACCCACTATTTCCTTAGAATGTGTCGACTAATGTAGACTGTTGTTGTTCTAATTACTTCATTTAATAATAAAGAATGTAACTTAGACGTATTTTGGTTTACAAACTGTGTTGTTTCATCAGTTGGTCACGTTAGCACTCGGCTAACGTATCCGCCATTATTGTTTTGTTATGTGTTTACAGTTTAGCAGCTAAACTTTAGCTGTGGGCATGATTCGCTTACATACATGTTAAACAAAATATTTTTTATGTCATTATTTTAAGAACGGATTGGAGCACTATATTATTGTTTTCTGTAAAGGTACGGGTTGCCAGGTTTTCACAAAAAAAACCCGCCCAATTGCTTCTCAAAACTAGTCCAATTGCGTTTTGAGGGGGGTACCCCTTTAAAAATTGCATTCCAGGGGCTAAATATGATGTTATTTGGGTCGCTTCAACCCGTGGACATCAAAAACAACCCCCGGACTTGGCAACACAGAAGGTAGCGCTCACTAACTTGCTCAAGTACTCCTCTCTGTGCCAGTCACAACAGGCTTGGCCAGCTGACCAATCAGAGTAGAGGAGGCTTATGGAAGGGAGAGGTTTACAGACATTACGTTCAAAGCTGATTCAAATGAACCGTTTCGAAATCATTGACAAATTATGTATAAAAGTATATTTATATGAGAAAATTATGTCAGAAAATGTTTTCTGACCTTAGATGCATTTAAAACTGTTGTAGGGGACTTCAACACAATATTAGGACACTTAAAAAAAAAAAAAAAAACATATGACCTGCTCTTTAAAGCTTTTATGAGCAATTTGCAATTTTAACTAAAATACACACCCTAAAATCACAGATAAAGGTATGTATTTATAAAACAGTTCCTTCTGGTCCTCGAATCTGATTGGCTGATAAGAGTGTGATACTCAAGTGATATCATAACTCCAACCATTTCACCTGTTTGTATCACTCCGTTTGCGGTATTTCTCACATTGAGTGTCATGGTGGACACCCAAATCCACTATAAATTTTAAAAATAATATTGTTTTTGTGTCACGGAATGTAGTTTTAAAAGTTTTTTTTTAGGCAAGAATGTAGCTGTTTAGACTTATATATGCCATGGTTTTCCATTTCAGGACCAAATATAAGATCACCTGGTCCATGGCAGGTCTTAAAATTTGGAAAATAAAACCTTAGATGAACAACAACAACGCATAACATATCATAACGTGTCATTATTTATTCAAACTAAGGACACCCTAAGATTCAACTGCTTGTACACTGTTAAAAAAAAAAGTTTTTTTACAGGTAACTGTCTGTATTTTTTTACAGAATTTTCCCATTTTTTCATTATACGATGAAATACCGTTGTTTTACAGATCTTTTCTGTATTTTAAAGTTCCACCAATAAATTTACAGATAATTGCTTGTATTTCGGTATTACATCAATTTTCTATTTTTTAAACTGAAATTTTCTGTATTTTCACAGAGTAATGCGTAATTTTACATAAAATGCTATTTAATATTACAGATTATTCCTGTAAAAATAGGGGATTTTTTTTAACCACAAATCATTCAGTCAAAGAATTTTTATTACCATTGAAGATCGTTAATCATGTGAGGGTTAAAGTGAGGTTTTTAAGGTATAGTATTTGTACATACAGTGTACTGTAAATTATGCATTGTTTCTTTTACTACTCTTTTAACCTTGTCTTGCAAATAAATGCTAATTTTAATCATTATTTGGTATTGTTTTCCGTGATGGTAGGTTTAGTCTAGTGTGTGTGTGTGTGTGTGTGTGTATACGCGCGCGCGCAAGATAACGCAAATTCAAATTTGCCGCCAATTTAGCGCCGCCCACGATGATTGGCTGTTCTGCACGACAGCGGAACAGCTAGCGAATGATTTGAATATGAGAAAATAACGCGCTTTTTCTTCAGTGTGAGCCTGTTTTGCCAACTAGGGGTTGACAAGCTACGCAATATCGCGTTCATTATCGAAGGCGATTCATCTGCGATAATGAAAGCAATATTGCTTAGATTCTCAGTGATCTACGGCTCCGTGTATTAAACGCTGCTCCATTTGAAAACAGGTGATGGGGATTTACCGCTAATCAAGGAACCGGCTTTACTGACGAGATGCGCATGCATATCGCATGAGATATATCGCCCAGCCCTACTTGACATACAGTGCTTCTGTACAATGACTAATACGGTGAATGTGCAGGTTCCTTTTAATAGGTACAGAATACATTGTTAATTTTACAGAAATTGGCTGACAATGTTGCTATTTTTTATTTTTTACATATTTCTAAGTAACTATGCTCACTTCTCTACTGTCCAAACATTTTAAACTGTAATATTTCTGGAAAATGAACGATTAAAATGTATATCTACAGACATCTGTCTTTGTATTACGAATTTACTACATTTTTATACAACATTTCTTGGTTATTGTAGTTAATAATATCTGTATTTTAACAAAATTATTCTAGGTAGACATAAAATAACTTCTAAATACCTTTTAATTTACAGAGATTGGTTGAAGTTGTGAGATTGTTTCTGTAAAAAGGATTAATCCTGTAAATATACAAGGTTTTTTAAAAAATAAAATAAAATACGTGTTTAGTGCATTTTTATAAATTATTTCTTAGTTATTGTACATGGAAAAACTGTAGTTTAAAAGTAATTTCCTGTAGATTGACAGAGCAGTTTTATAAAATAACTTGTTAAAACCTTAAATTTATGGCGATTAACCTGAAAGTTGGTTGTTTTTCTATGTAATTTTACATACATTATCTGTTTTTCCATGGTTTAAAAATTATCTATCAATGTAATATTTATACTATGTTCTGAATTTATGGTTTAAAAACAATTATCAACAGTAATATACAGTAATTTAATGTAATTTTGTGAAACAGTCTTTTCTGTATTTTTACAGTTTTTGCTTGTAATTTTGTGAAATGGTTATTTTCTGTAATTTAACAGAATATCTCTGGAAACTCTGCTGCCAGTCTTTTTACCGTTTTTTTTACAGTTTTTTTTTTTTACAGTGTAGGTCCACTTTTAGCCGCAATAACTCCAAGTAATCATATTTTGTAAGACTTTATCAGTCTCTTACATGGTTCTGGAGGAATTTGGCCCATTCTTCTTTACAATGCTGCTCAGTTTATTGAGGTTTGTGGGCATTTGTTTAAGCATAGTTTATGCTCAAACAACAATAGATATTTCTGTACTCAGAAACAGATCTGAGCTCTGAAAGTTAAAGTATGTTTTCATGGTATGTTGATTACTTTTTTCAAAAAAGATCAAGGAGTATTTGATTCCTTGTGATATGGTTGTTTTCAAGTATTCTCAGCAAATAAATAATCACTGATGCAAGGATTGCAAACAATATGGCTCACCATTTCACAATCAGTTTCCAGAAATTAAGCAAAATAAAATACAAATGGGAGAGTGTGGGCTACATTCCCAATCGTACCTGGCATTGAGCTCATCAGCACAGAATGCTGTTTGTTCTTAGATTAGTCTGATTGAGCTTGACGGCTGTGTAGGTGACCTCCATTGATTCTATGTGATGTGTGTTTCAATGTGTTGAAAAAGCTACAGCCAAGTGAATTGTTCCCTTGAGAGAGAAATATAAAGTCATTGGAGCTTATGGCTGAATAAAAAATTTTTCTAACCTATGCAGAGAACGTTTGTGCTGATGCTTGTTTGTTTTCTATTTGTATATAAGGATGAATACATGATTTCAACCTTTCTCCACAAAAAATAAATAAATACTAGGATGAGCATATGCATTCAAAACTTTATTATTTATGAGCACTATTAAAATATGAGCACTACAATAGCTTGCCTTATCAAGTACCACTAATTCAGAACACTAATCATCATCACCATCAAAATTGACAACTTATACATTTTTAATACAAAGACAACAGTGAGTGACACCAGCATAAAGTAACACAAAGAACATCAAAACTAAGAAATGCAATTGATTGCTTTGAATGTCATTTGTGCTGTAATCTTCCACAGCCTTCCGATTTTCATTTTCTCTTCAGCCAAGTCTTTCTTCCAGGGTCATACAGAACAGAGCTACACTCTTAATTGACAGCAGCTTTAAAGCAAAGCTCATCTCTTAGAATCTTGGAAGTAATTTGAAGAGAGAGCATTTTCAGGTGTGTAATTCATTTGATTGAGCTTTGAGTTCAAAGGAATCATTCTTACACTTCTCAGTGTTAATAAAAGTGGTGGGATAAAACCACATAGCCTAGGCTATGCAAAGAGTTATTAGACACCATATTTCTTTTTCATTTCAATAATCTAACAAAATTTGTGTCCAACTTTAACAGAAGCAGAAGTTGTACTTTGCCTTTGTTAAAGACATATCCCAACTCAAACTCCGGCATGCCTCCTAAAACCTCTACTGAAGTGATTACCTTTCACTAAACCCCACATTAAAATACAACACAAGCTTTCAAAGTGAAATTTCCAGTGAGTGGTGGACATTTTCAATTGTGTACAATTGTTCAATTTTCCAGAAAGAGATGAATGTGAATTTAGCAACATTTTATTACTCTGGTTGTTGCACGTATTGCAGCAGTTCAGAAATGAAACCCTACCCAAAACCTAAAAGAGTGTTAACAAAATAAATGTGAGATAAAAACACATTTGCTGAAGTAGCCATGGCATTTTAGCTTGCTTCTACAAGTCTTTGAGCGGTTTTATTGAGCGTGATGACTCATGTTTCATGGGACTTGCACTCGAATACTCCATATCACAAGTGCAATGCTGTACCAGGTGAGCCACAGAGCAAGTTTACTACATCGGGAAAGTCGTACATATGGAACTGGTTATGTGATATAAACCTCAAAACGTATTAAATGTATTAGCAGGGCTTGAATTTTGACATGGGATTGTGGGTACTGCACATAATTCTACTCATTCCCACAGTTTCCGTGCTTGTAACGCGGGAAATTCCCACAAATATTTCAGCGTTAAAGACGCTTGGGACAGATGACCGAATGTATCATTTGCACATGCTTTTGAGGCTTACATTTTTAAACATTCAAGCGCAAGATGATGCCAAAGAGAACAATTCAGTACTCGCACGCTTTCTGAGACTCCTTTCTGTGAGCTCACACCCAAAGTGCGCACACATAGAGCCACAGCTTAAACTACGGACTACAGAATTAAGTTGTGTGTTGCACCTTATTGCACGTAAATGGCCACATACAAAATCATGTCAAAATGCCTGTCTTGATGAGTATTCACACAAACACAGTCAATTTATACTAAAATTTATACTATATACTTTGTGTGTAACAGTATATATTAGAGCCGTTCATGAGGTCTTAAAGAGACAGCAACCTAAATAAACCTGCTGCTGTCTGTCATTAATGTTTATTTATACATTGAAGACTAACCAGTGTTATTTTAAAGTTTAATAAATTATTCAGTTTCTGTGGTATTTCTGTACCTGAATACTAGTGTTATACCTACCTGAAAAACTTGAAACTCAGTTTCTGACTGTTTGTCTTTTTTAGTTAAAATAAATTTAATTCAGAGTTTGAAATCAAACTTCTTTTTAAGTATCTTCATCACAATATAAATATGAATAAACAACATTATAAATTGTAAAACATAAATACACTGCATGCCAGAACATTTAGGTTAGATGATTTTAGTTTAAAAATACGTCTAAAAATAGCCCAAAAATAGCCCAATATATTTTTAGACACAAGTAAGTTTTTAGAGTTTTAGAGTTTTCCAATGAGCCTAATTTGTTAAAAAGTCACTGACCAATCCTACCACTACAACTTTCACTATGTTGTCTGATAAGCTGATACTATTGTCTATTATAATGCTGCCTTCATGTCCTCTTGGGAAATTCCTTCTTATTAGCTAGGTGAATTGTTATTAATCAAGGTGCGTTCAGCTCAAGTAAATATTAACAAAGAATTACAATTAAATTGGAGAGAGAGAGAGAGTCAAAGAATGACATGGTTAAAAAGTTAATTCAATCAAAAATAGACCTACTTCCATTAAAAAAAAGGGGGATTATAAGCAAATATATATTTTGGCCCCAGCAGACCAGATCCAAGAACATTTAGGATATTTTTGTTTATAACCCCTTTTCTGAGGATTAATAGTAGTGATTTACAATTCTTTAGTTTTTATTTTATTATTTTTAAAGTAAACATTTATAACACTTAATAATCTTTTCGAATGTGGTATTATCATCAACTGTAATTATAAACACAATTGAGGCTTCTCTCTACCATAATTAGTATTTGCCTTGAAACATCTCAATTTTTAATTTCATGTTTTGTCCAATGAACAATTTTTGCCACAAATCTAAAATACCAAGAATGATATTTCATCACAAGTGCACACATAGCGAGCACTCTGAGGTTCCTACCAAAATTGAGCACACCCCCATTCACTGACAGGAGAGAGGAGAGGCAATAATGACAACCTTGGTATTTACAAGTGCACCAAAGCCTCAGAGTTCTGTTGCTGCCAGACTGGATTAGCCTATAATAAATTTCCTCCTCCCAAAAGGCTATCATTTTCCCTCTCTCAGAATGAATTGTTGTCGGATGTCAGGGATACCCAGTGCTCGTAGGTGAGGCGGCACGTGGGAGAAAATGAAAATCCGGAGACATGAGCATGATTTACAAAACCATTTATTCCGAGATGTTAGGATCAAGCAGCCATTTATTAGTCGGACACGGCGAGCCGGCCGCTACATTACCTGAGGAAGAATAGAAATGAGGAAAGGGAACAGTGACTTTCATAATAAACTACATTTACTGGGCGCCAGGACCGCTGTGCACGGATGGGTCTACATGCATACGGTTATAATTGGAATCCTACGCAAGATCGTTTTTTGACTGAATGACTGGGAACAACAGGAGTGACAGGGTAACATTTTATTCCCTAGCGGTTCTTTATTATCCTGACAGTTTGAGCTGTAATGCAGTGATTTGTGAACCAACTCTTATAGACCCACAGAATGGGGTCATATATTTGGTCTTTGTCTGCTCTGAGGCAACATTTTCAACTTATCAGTGAATTATCAAACCCTTGATTATATGAATTAGGTGTGTCAGAGCGCAGACAGACCTCCTTTGAGAACTGATGAGGGTCTCTGGGAGCAGCTTCAGATCTACGGCTGTACAGAAAATAGACCAGATTTTCTGATTAATGGAATCTAATTTAAAGAGTGGGCAGCACGAGACAGAGATGCAAGAGAACAGCTCTAGCTAAACCAAGGCCACTCAAATTTCCTTTACCAGCAGCCAGTCAATAAAATAACCTGGTAAGAGTAATCAATATTTAATTTTGAGCTGTTTTTTAATGTACAGTAACCAACAACCAGAGTAATGCCTTAGAACAGCCTCATATTTTTTTTTAATCAAATGATTTAAAACAGACCCTTCCATTTGTTAAAGTGAATTTAAACATGCAAATCCTATTTAAAAAACGCATTAAAAATAGATATATTCTGCCAGTTTGTCCAATAAGTAACCATCCTGCCGAAATCTCTCCAAGTTGCCTGGGATATCCCAATGATCATTCAAAGAATCCTTAGGCCGCAGCTGAGGTCAGTGTACATGACTCTACCCTCAGGAAAACTGGGATCCATGGCAGACTAGCAAGGAAGAATCAAAAAAACACTAAAACCTGTCTCAGGTTTGCAGCTGGATGATCCTCAAGAGTTCTGGAACAACGTCTTATGGACAGATGAATTGAAAAGTGAATGTTTTGGGAATGGTTTTCTGCATCAGGACCTTGGATGCCTTGTTGTAGCTGAAGGAACCATAAATTCTGCTGTGTAGCAGAGAATGTTAAACCATCCATCTGTGAATTCTTGCTGAAGCACGGTTGGATCATGCAGCAAGACGATATTCCACAACATAAAAGCCAGGACCTAAAACATGCAGTTTATGTTCGAAAGCCCACAAATATCACTGAGCTGAAAAGTTCTGTGAGGAGGAATGGGTCAAAATTCCTCCACAGTGTGTAACTGGTGAAACTGTCATAACTGTTTATTTCCAGTTATTGCTGCTAATGGGGGTGTAAACAGATGGAAATACTAGTTGTTTAGCCAACATTAAATTTATATTTTTACAAAAGCTATGTTCAAATTACTCCCAAAGAATACATTTTTTTTTATACTTTGACTTAGAAGAATATTGTATAGGCTACAGTATATATGCAAAATATCATATAAAATTAAGCTTGCTTATAGACTCATGGACAGTAACGGTATGACATTTTACACTAGTGTAGAGGGGATTATGAACAAAACTTACTCGACAACAACAGATCATATATCAATATCCTGACGAACAGAAATCCCTTAAATAATGTATAGTCACCAGTACACGCTAAGTCTTTCTTGCGATTTTGCCGTCTGTCATGTGCACATGTACTTTTCATACACCGTCTTCATACAGATAGTCTCCTGGGGGTTTGTTAGACTAGTCAGTTATTTATATGCTTTTGTCTATTTTATACTTTTGTCTATATTTTATACTTTAGTAACATAGTTGCAGTTAGCAACTTATAGTATAGACAACTTACACTTCATCCAAAATTATGCAAGGACTCCTCATTATCAACATAACAGCGTACCTTACACGTACAATTTCAGGATGACTAACCATTCCATTTTAGTTACTCTATATTAATTTGTTCTTGGGAGATTTCTTAGAAACGTTTCCCATTAACACTTCCAACCACAATAACCACTGTCTAGCCAACCATAATCATGCTATTGTAATATTTGCATACTAAACTGAATTAGTCATCTTTCTTACATTCATTCTTTTTTTTCCTCCTTCAATTTGTACAATGCAGTACATTGAGAAGCCACCATTAAGATTTCAGATAAACTATAATTAGCAGAAACGTCAATAGCAGTTAATGGTAAGCTAACTAAAACATTAATAAGGTGCAGCTGCATTTACTGTTGCTTAGTCAGTTTTGTATGAGTTCCCCACACAGATTTTGCTTGGGTTTAAGTTTAGAAATCAGAAACAGAAATCTACTTGTTTGGAAAGTGACTTCATGATTGCTACACTATTGACAATGGGCCTTTTTGCCTGTTCAATTTTTCAAATTTAAGTGCACATTTACCAGGCAAGAGCTAGAATATCTTAAGCTTTTTTTTAACTTTTAATGAGTAACCACCGAAAATTACCCTAGCAAACCACTGACAACCCAGCATATTATGCTCAACTGTAAAAATGAATGAGACATAGTCCATAAAACAGATCCAAATCATAAATATTTCATTGTGAAGCTCAAAGGATGCACAATAAATCTGAAAAATACAATCCGGATGGATGTTATGGAAATCCCACAAACACATTGTTAGAGTATAATGGCGTTAGAATTATCAGTTAACCGCGGTAGCGGTTAGTAGTTATCACCACTGTAATAAAACCGTTTTCTACAATGCAGATATTCTGCAAAGTCCATTTCTGTAGCCTCTAAAATGAAACATTCTTATCTCAACGTTCAAATTAAAAACTCCAGTAGAGCTCCAACCCCTCCTCCATCAGAAATCTCCAGAGGACCAATCCTAGAACAGAGACATCTCCTCACTACCTCTGAGCTCTGCTGCCGTCTCATTGAGTTAAAAACATCCCCTTATCTGGGAGCTGGGAGAACTCCATGTGTCTGCTCAGACCAGAGAGGGGCTGGGCACAATGTGTCCGGTTTGACACGTCTGAGGCAGGATGCAGCACTCATCTGACAGGGCTGCATGCAGCAGACGCTGCACAGCTAATTAGAGAAGTGTTTATGAGAACAGCGTGGAAACGCTCTCACTCTGGGAGATGGAACGCTGGGTCAGTTCTGACACACTCCACTGCTTGGACTCGGAGGTACATGGAGAAAATGAGGAGGAGAGAGAGTGCAAGAAGAGAGAGCACATCTCGTTCCTGGGCTTGTTGCAGAGGAAATGCTAGTGATGACAGACATCCTGTGTTTGTAAGACAGTGATGAGGCCAATTAGGAGCTTCAGCTGTTCAAGACTGGCTTCAAATTAAATATAGATGAATTAGGAGAACATGATTAAAGAAAATGACCAGTTGTATTCTGAAGATGTACATACAAAAGGAATAATGAGATCAGTTTCAAGATCCAGTCTTCTTATGTAAGATTCAAGGAAAGAGACAGTGATGGAAAACGTAATGGTTTTTAAATGGTCGGCCTGTTTCTGTCATTGGTTTCACAGTTAGAGGTCAAGCCAATCTGCTGCAAAGCCAAAAGGAGATGGATAAAGGAAAGCAATTTCCAGAATTTGTATTGCAGATTTTTTTTTAATATAATGCAATGTTCTGAAAGTGCCAAAGAGTCTCAGTGTTTTCACTTTTTCAGGGAAATCTATTATTAATGCATCACTTACAGCTGTCTCTGCATATTAAACTGGGATATGTTTCACCTTTAAGAAATATTTAGAGTATTGGTGTTTTACTTTAAAATACATTTTAGTTGCTGCATTCTAATGAATTCGTTTAATATCAATTTCACTTCAGTTAATTAAAATAATAATAATAACAATAATAATAATAATAATAATTTCTCACCCCTCATGTCGTTCTAAAACACAAAAGAAAATATTTTGAAGAATGCTGGAAAGAAGAAGAAGAAGAAAACCCCCACCAAACTCAAAACGTATTTTATGTTCTGCAGAAAACAGAAAGCATTACAGGTTTGGAACTATTATTTTTTATCTAAGCATGAAAAATAATGCTTACAGAAATTGCTTTTAGAAATGTGTAGGTTGTTCTACATTTATATATAGTTATAATAGTTGGACATACTGAACGCAAGTGAATCACAGCATGCAGTGAGTGTTCAGTTTACTTCATATTACTTCACTGGTCAGTCGCAGAAAGATTTACAGTACATGCTCTACCGCCTAACATTGACATGATACATCAGACGCTGTCAGGGAGACTGGCAGATGGTGACGAACAATCATAATGCTTGTCATCATGTTTAACACCCTTTCACAGCATCTGCAGTGAACAGAAAAATATCTTCAACCAAAAGCACTTTTCAACTAATCCTATCTGAGGAAATGACATTAGCAGCAGAGAGAGATTTGAAGGATGAGAGAATAATGCTCATCTATTTAAGTTTTCATGCTGCGTCTAGAGGCATCTCTCCCCTTATATATTCTCATCTATAATCTATCATCTCTGAATTTCATGTATATGCTCCAATTTCTTAAGCAGAACTTTTTGTTATCAACAGCACAAACCAAAAACAGCTCATAGGGCTGGACAAGATGGCAAAAATCTCACTGTTTTTCAGAACATTTGATTTAAGATTCAGATTTCAATGTTTTAACAGTCTAAAAACAACTTGATTTAAATAACATTCACTTAGGACTAGTAAAGTTATGACCCTTCATAACTTTGCGCTGTCATGCGGTCAGATCTTTTTTTTTTCTGTTACTTTGTTCTGTTGTGTGTTATCATTTGTGTATTGTCAACACGTCTAATTGTAAAGTTTACCATTATATTTATTCAAAACCACAATAATAATAATAATAACAATATCATGGCAAAACATTACATTCAAATTAAGTGATAACATTGGAAAATTCGCCCCTTTCGCAGAGCTGTCTTACAGCTGAATTGCATGTTGACTTACGTTGAATAATGCACAACACTGCTGCTTGTAACTGAATTGAACTCGTATCAAAATTCATAAATTTCACACTGTTACATAATGCTGCACAATAATGGTTAAACGGTTAGTTACTATTTTGCTCAAAAAATATAAATCATTATTGCACTTACACATGAGAACAAACCAAGAGAACATCAATTTGAATGGTTTGCTCGCAGATTTAGGCACAGCAAACAGCCCAAATGAGAGAAAAAAAGTAAATAAAATAAAATAAAAAATCTGGCTGAATTAAAATTTTATTTGCACAGAATATCTCAACAGAAATCACTAAACTCCAACTCACGTTTGCTTGTGTTTTCAGCTCATCAGCGTTTTTTTTTCCATAATGTAGAGCTTGCCAGGTAGGGGAAATTAAGTAAACCACTGGGCAGAAAATGTATTGATTTACACCTTGTCTACACTTGACACGATCCATGCGATGCAACGTGACTAATAGTGATGTTATGGTACCTACATTTCAGTTGTCAGTACCAATACCAGTAAAATCCCATGGTTCTCTGTACCAATTCCGGTACCATAGCAAAAACTTTTGAAACTTTGTTAATAATTCTAAGTAAATGTGTTAAAACATTAGCATGTAGCCAACAAATATTGTTCAATTATATGAACATTGTATTAAAAAGATCAAATGAAAGTCATAAAATAACAAAGAAATATGTTACAGGTAACAGAACATGTGGCTGGACTATTGCACTTATGCTGCAAGACTTAATGCACAGATCTATTCTTACACACCAGATTGGTTTTGTCTCATTCATTGCTATGGTTATCACAGTGTCACATATCGCAACACAGTTGTCACTCCTGAAAATTCGCAGGGTGTATTTAGCATGAAAAATAAAACCTTCATTCAAATTATGAATGGCTTACACACACAAAGTGAGCAAAGACGTTCCCTTATAATCAATGAAGCTGATAACATTTCAGTTCAGCCGCAGCACAAGCTCAGTGACTGAGAGAAAACTCCCATTATAATCAAAAAATCTGTGTATACTGTACAATCAATCATTCATTTGTATCTTTTTCTATTGTATTGCTATCTTTAAATTAAATAGATAGCCAAACTATCAGCGAGAGTGCAGAGCCCAAGCTCTGTTCGATTCTGACTTGCAGGCCTCTGATTGGCCATTGTGTTCATACACTCAAACACAGCTGTGACTGGCTACAATGCTCAATGCTGCAAAATCATGTTGTAAATTGAAACCTTTGATGCTCTTCACAGACAC
This sequence comes from Tor tambroides, assembly GCA_021397915.2. Taxonomy (NCBI): domain Eukaryota; kingdom Metazoa; phylum Chordata; class Actinopteri; order Cypriniformes; family Cyprinidae; genus Tor; species Tor tambroides. The sequence continues at coordinate 18,194 of JAFVLL020042771.1, forward strand.
TCACTGATTTACTCACAAATACAGGAGCATTTGAAAGCAGCCGCCTGTCAGCAGGTTGGTACTCTGTACTACCAGCACTATGGAGAGGCTGGTATCATCACGTTTTTAAAATGTAAGTATTGACTTGGTACTGAAGTACCGGTACTTTTGACAACATTAGTGACTCAAGACAAAAAAAACGTTTTAAAAACAGCGATTCTGTCTACACTGGATACGGCACAACATTAGCGATAAATCTCCGACTGTAAACTGATGCTTCATTCTATTTATGACATACTGACACAAAGGACAAATGATTCACTGTGAAGCTGCTTTGACACAATCCGTATTGTATAAAGCACAACAGAAATAAAGGTGACCTTAGAGTAGTAATATGTACCCTTAAAGGGATAGTTCACCCAAAAATGAAAATTATATCATTAATTACTCACCCTCACGTCGTTCCAAACCCGTAAGACCTTCGTTCATCTTCGGAACACAAATTAAGATATTTCTGATGAAATCCAAAAGCTCTCTGATGCATGCGCATGCTATGATTTAAACGTAAACAACGTATACGTGTGGTTTGATCTATATACGTTGTTTACGTTTAGATCATAGCATGCGCATGCATCGTGATACTCTCCAAAATGGCACTAGGGTGATGTGGAGGAGACAGATTGTTGAAAAAAGTCGTTACTTTTGTTTTCTTTGTGCACAAAAAGTATTCTCGTAGCTTCGTAAAATTACGGTTAAAACACTTATGTCACATGGACTATTTTGACGATGTCCTTACTACGTTTCTGTGCCTTGATCGTGGTAGGACCCTTGCTGGCTATGGAGGGCCAGAAAGTTCTCAGATTTCATCAAAAACATCTTAATTTGTGTTCCGAAGATAAACAAAGGTCTTAGGTTTGGAACCACATGAGTGTGAGTAATTATGATATAATTTTCATTTTTGGGTGAATTATCCCTTTAACATACTACTATGGACCTGGCACAAAGATGTCCTCCTGAGGGCAGTTGTACCTCAAAGTCACATTCAATGGGACATAACTGTTTAAACTATTATGAATGATGTGTGGAAATCAACTGAGCTTATGTAGCATATGCTTAAGATCATTGATGGGTGTTTACACTTTATGGCTTAAGAGACCATTTTAGCCTTTGACATTTGCATATAACTCACAGACCTGGACCCTATATTCTACCTTTATATGGCTGCTAAATTGCCAGTGGTTGCCCCCACTATCAAGAAGAGGCTAAACAGATCAACTCTGTTCTCTACATCAGACTTCAAACACATTCCGAAGAGACCCTCAGTACCAGCCCTGGCTGACCAGTGGACTAACCCCCCACGGTTGCAGGACAGATAACACACACGCACCCATAGAGACATTTTCTTTATTTAGACCATATTTAATCAGTTACATGGGTATCTGGTATATGCGTGTGTTGTTTGTATGTTTCCTTATTATATTAGCCTAGTTACACTCGTTATTTGTATTAGTAAGCTCTAAACACTCACATTCAGGTGTATGAATGTATCTCTGGTTTAATATATGTCAGATGTATGTTTTTGATATCAAAATGATCTGCTCTTTATTTCTCAAACAATGATGTACATTATGTGAACATGAAATGTATCATATAGGTTTACCGTACTGTGGGGCCAATTACACCAGTCATAAAGAGCTAGACCAGAACAGTCATAAAACATGCAAATGGGGTGCAAGTGGAACAAAGAAACACTTTCCCGCTGAAACTATGTGCCTTGTTATTGGTCAAACTAACCAAAATGGGTGTTACAGAGAGACCGGATAAAACCTCTCCCACACCCAAAAAGTTAGGTTTTTTTCTCTTTACTTTCGGTGCCCTGGAGACACACTTATCACCTTGGAAATCTCGCAGCTCCCCCTTCGGGGGGAGTCCAAGCTTTGGGCAGTCTTAAGTTCAGTAACTTTGGCAATTCACTTTGGACAAATCAACCCATGACTGGAATGACGAAGCTTTCACTCCTAAAGGAATTCATCAAGAATCTACGCATTATACATGCAACAGGACACTTTACTCAGCACCAACAAACCAATATGCAAGTAACCGCTTAACTATTTAGATGCGCTTCTAGGCTTCGACCCCTTTTAATTAAGGTATTGTAATTCTGCGAGATGGTTCTAACAGGTTGTTTAGCTGATTATGCTCTCTCTCTCTCTCTCTCTCTCTCTCTCTCTCTGCGCAAATTCTGCTATTATGCTCTCTCGATCTTGCGCGCGAGCTCTCTCTCTCTCTCTCTCTCTCTCTCTCTCTCCCACATGCCTCCCTGAGTGGTGGCATCTATGTTTAATGTGTGTATGTTTGTGTCCAGTTCGATGTTACATGTTCCCCTGTAGTGTAGTTTAATAAACATCCATATGTATTCACACTTGGTTGTCTGTGTCTGCCGCTCACAGGTCACTTTAACGTTCCGGTTTTGCTACATGCTCTATGAGCGATGTATTAGTAAGGAAAATAAATTTTTCGAGGCCAGAGAAATAATTTCCCTTAGAATCAATAGACGATTAAAACTGTCCGTACTGCGGACGAACAAATCATTTTATCGTACTATTAAGGCTACAGTTAATTCCTGAAGATGAATATATAATTGATAACAACCCGTTATGATTAATTATGTTCATCTCACTTTGAGCTAATTTGCTACACTTACTACTGAGTTTTATGAAACTTTTGCAGTCATAACAGAGAAAAGTCACTGAAATTCTTAAAAACCTTTAACCAAAACAGCTACTGTCTAGTGGAGCAACAGACCCACTGGAGTTCCCTTCCTCTCATGCATCTCTCTACCAACCATTTATGAAACATATATGATATTGATTTAGTCCATGTGTTTCCATACCTCCATCTCCCTGACGTTCTCTTTCTGATTCTTATGTGGAATGTATTGTAGTGCGGTAGTGTGGTTTATGATGTGTTTGTACTTGGATACGGGGCACAAGAGGAACATCTATCCTTCTCTCTCCTTTGTGCTCATGTCTTTGTTTACCGCTCCGTGTATATTTGGCTCTCAGCGCTATTGAGGAACAGAAGCATTTCACCGGATCTTTAATGCGCGCGCTCTGTCGACGCATCCTGAACAGTTGGTTGATGGGATTTCATTGTGTAGAGTGTTTACCTGGAGTTACAGCAGAGCAGAAGCATCTCTCTGTTGTTCATAAGGACCTGCAGAAGAACGAGGAAGGCCTTGGCACGGATGACTGAAGACGGACTCTCCAGAGAGCGGATTATCTTCATAACAAAGTCCTGCAAAGAGGCGTTCAAGCCGTTAGCACAGTCTTGTTAGCGCACATGCATCATTTAAAGAGACCGGGAGGTCTCTGGACATTTAGTGTGGCATAAGCCCCAATTGTCTGACAGTAATTTGACAGGTGCTATCACTTACACGGCGAGGTGCTGGAGGGGATGGAAAAGCCCCCCAAAATGCACTTGATATAAAACAGAGGTTAATAAGCTAATGAGTTCCACAGCATTTAGTGGGCAGCAAATCAGGAGGAATTGATTAACTTTCACTATCAGCATAATTGGGGGGGAACTGTCAAAAGCAAAACAATCCGAAACATTAGGATTAACTACAGCTCGAGAAGGGGTGTTAATTAATTTCAAACGCACCTACTGTACTCTCGGCATGGATCGTAATTACATCAACAGTATTCCAAGCTGCACTCCGAGATTGCGGCACTTCCTTACCCAATTAGCCCAGTCGCTCGGCGCTTCATTGAAATTTAAATTCTATGCTAGACAACGTATGAATAAACACGCCGCGTTCTGGACTTCTATTTGTCAGGGGAATTAAGCTGAGAAATCCACAGCAGTTTATAATTGGTCCGGAGGTGATCCAGTAAGTTTTAGGCACTCAAAAGATCTTTTTTTTCTAATATTCAGACTCAAATTGGAAATTTACATGCAAATGAATACAGGTCAAAGAAAATTAGCATTGTTAATCTGAGAGGGCCTTGAAGGCAGTATACAGTGGCATTTAAATCAATTTCTACAGCCCATTTTCCGATTGATTACTGCCTCAGATAAAGAGCAAAACAGAGTCATACAATGTTTCGTGACATTCTTGACAGGCTGCGTGGCCTGCATTGCTTCATGGGCTGCTGGCTAAATCTAGGAGAAACAGAAGTTTCAGCCAGTTTTTGAAAAGAGGTTAGAAAACTTTTGAAATTTGAACTTTTTAAAAGAATTGTATGCGGAAAGAACTGCTTGCAAAGATAATTCCTTATGAAGACTAGACATTATTGTTCAGGTAGTTTGATTAAACATAGCTAAAAAATACACAATCACTCAAAAGTTTGGGGTTAGTCAAAGACTTTTAATCAGCAAGGGGACTTCAAAATGATCAAATGTGGCAGTAAAGACATTTATCATGTTACAAAAGATTTGTTTTTCAAATAAATGCTGTTCTTTTGTACTTTTCATTCATCAAAATATATCAAAATATTAAGCAGCACAACTTTCACCAAATCGACATATTAGAATGATTTATGAAGGATCATGTGAGACCGAAGACTGGAATAATGGCAAATAAAAATTCAGCTTTGCCATCACAGAAAAAAAAAAAAACCCTAATTTTAAAACAGATTAAAATATTAATTTTAAATTTACAGTTTTCACGGTATTTTAATTAAATAAATGCAGCCTTGGTGCATAAAAAAATCTTTCTGATCCTAAACTTTTGAATGATAGTGTGGAACAGTACTGACAGAAATTACAGTACACACTTTAGCTTTAAGTAATGAAATTTGTTCCACCACTATTATTAAAAAAATAAATAAATAAATAAATAACAGTCTCATTACAATTATGAGTAAACACTGTGTGATGAATTGATCTATATGTGATGATTTGAAAAAAATCAAGAACCATGGACCAGAGTAAAAAAAAAAAAAAAAGCCGAAGTTCTACCTCCAAAAGTCAAGGTTAAAAAAAATAAAAATCTTCTGCCAGTCTTTCTGCAGGTGTTACTGAGAAAAGAAAGAATGCTGAGTGGCAGTGAGGCACAGCGGCTGTCAACGCAGCTGCTTCAGAACACCGTATAGTTGCTGAGATGAACAAAAATGGTCCGATCTCAAAGTTGTAGACCGATGAAGTGCTGCCAGTACTAAGAACGATACAGGCTGTCAATAACGCAACACAGAGAGAGAGAGATGGCACAGGATGTACAAAGCGTGTGTGCCAAACTGAAAGAAATCAAAAACTTATTGGCAGAACTTGTTTAAAAAAATAAATATCTAAATAAATAAAAAATACTGCACTATGTGCAGCATTTCCTTCACATTGGACATTGAAATTCTAAACTGTTGTTCCACTTGCGTCCCTGTTGGGAGGGTTATGGTCAAACATAAGGTCTGAATTCAGACATACGGTCTGAATAGAACTGCAAGTTTAAAAAAAACTATTTCCACCACTAAATAAAAAAAATTAAAAAGGTAATTGCGACTTTTTGTGTCATAATTCTGACTTTTTTCTCATATAAACTTGCAATTCTGAGAAATGAAATCAGAATTGTGTGATATAAACTTGCAATTACGCCAGAATTGTGAGATATAAAAAGTAAAAAAAGAGATAAACAAAGTTTATATCTCACAATTATGAGAAAAAAAGTCAGAATTGCAAGATACAAACTCTCAATTGCAACAAAAAGTCAGAATTGCGAGTTTATTTCTCGCAATTCTGACTTCATAACTCGCAATTGTAAGTTTATATCTCACAATTCTGAGAAAAAAAGTCAGAACTGTGAGATGTAAACTCGCAATTGCGAGAAAAAAGTCAGAATTGTGAGAATTTTTTTATTCTATTCTATTATTTTATTTATTCTATTATTTTATTTTATTCCTTTTTATTTTTTCTATTCAGTGGCAGAAAAGGGCTTCCATAGTTGAGACCTTCAACAAGATTTTTTGATAAAATTATTCAATTTTCTAATCATAACATTTTATGATCACAAGTAATGTTTTGTCATTAACTCTCAATTGCGCATTTATATCTCACAATCCTGAGAAAAAAAAGTAAGAATTGCGAGTTTGTATCAGGCAATTGTGAGTAAAAAAGAGTCAGAATTGTGAGAAAAATTTGCAATTACCTTTTTGATTTTTTTATTTAGTGGCAGTAACGGGCTTCCATACTCAACAGACCTATATTTTAGTAAAACATATTTGTAATTCCCAACCATTACAATGTTACTAAATTTAATAATATTAACTGATATGATGATATGACTTCTCTATCATGGTAGTCTATTAATAGTACTGTTGATTTTTTTCTTCCCCTAATGAAAATAATTGAAAAGAGAGAGAACTATGAAATAAGCATAAGGGAGAGAATTAGGGCTGTGCGATAAATCGATATCGATAATTATTGTGCGATATAAATTTCCTCGATAAACGATCACAAGAGTTTGACAAATGTTCGATATAATGTTTATGAGGCAAAGGCGGAACGAAAGAGCGCTAGTCATTTGAAGCGCGCCACTCGGACCGTTTATCCGCTCAGATCAAAGCTCAAACAGCGACGCGGCGCGAGCTCACGCGACACTGAACAGCGCTGTGAGATCCAGTGTGAAGCGCTTGAATTCAGCAAGGAACACAAATAACTGTTTACAGCCAGATGATACAGCGCTGACAAACAGGAGAAACACTGTGCACAACGATACAGTCAGAAGACTTTTTAATCTAAAAATTGCCATCATTTACCACAGATTTACTGTAGTACCACTAACTGCGCCATGGTACTGAGTCAGAAATGTAGGTATCAGTGTTGAATTTGATTATCTTTTTAATGTAGATATGTATTAAATATTTTGAAGAAGTAGTAATGGAATTACAGTATTTTTTTTTTGTGATTAAGTTATAGCGTTTATACTAAATGTAGACTACTGTTTTTCATACAAATACCTAAAAGCCATATTACATTTTTACCATGGTACTGAGGTGCTATATTTGTGGTTTTAACTGTGATTATCATGATCTAAATGTATGCTACTATGGAAGAACAATGGTTAAAAAAATCACCTCAAACAGTCAGAATAATTACATTTCACCATATAAAAATGCTACAGTTTTTACAGATATAAATGATTTTGATAATGAACATAAATCTACATCTGCATCCTAACTCAAGATAATATCAAATGTGCATTTCTAAGAAACAAAAAAAATGTTATATTATTAATATTATCAGGCAACACATACCTGTTTCTTGATTTGAAACAATATTACTCATTAGAACATGCAGAACTAAGAAATTATTTTTTCTATTAAGATACATATTTTGTTAAGGAAAAATGACTGGAAAAGTGTAAAGAATTCAAAAATGAAGTGTTTGTCATGTTCTGACCATAAAGAATAGTTTAAAACCCCATTTAACTGTCTGGTTTTTACAACTTTCACATTGGAGCAAAAATTTGCTTTTAAACTTGAAAGAAATACAAATTTGACATTTATCGTAATAAATATCGATATCGACTGATATGAAAAAAAATATTGTGATCATTTTTTGGCCATATCGCCCAGCCCTAGAGAGAAATATGGTAAGAATCAAAAGAAAAAGGAAGTGAGGAAAAGAGTGCAGAGGACTAATAGTCAGCAAGAGAAAAACAGAGCGGTAGAGAGCAGTGCAAGCGTAAGTTCTGTCATAAACGCACTCGGAATGCAACAAGGTATGTAAAATCTGAGCAGTGTCCTTTGGGTTTCTTTGTACAGGAAGTACAAAACACCAGGTTCTCAGGGCAATTGCACGGATGCTCCCCTGATCCAAACTTAAAGAAATCTCACCTAGGACTTCACATGCTAGAATTGCTGTGTACAAATGAATTGTAGGCAACAGAGCACACTTGTCCTTTCCGGTTTCCCTACTGATATGCTTCTCAACTAT
>JAFVLL020042772.1:0-22250 GCA_021397915.2 Tor tambroides
CGAAGTAAGGTGACGGCGTCCCGTCAAGAAGCTACTATCACTACCTCAATCACACATGAGCACACAGGTCTTTAGCATCTATACACTCTCACCGCTCTTCTCAGCTGTACGGTGTTACCTTAGCCCGAGGATGGTTCTATAGTCTTCCAACACTATCTTTGCAGTGGTCTTTTGAGCGTAGAATCTTTAGTACTTCTATTCCTCAGCTGCGCAGCATATACCAGACACCACTCCCAAGTTGCTCTTTGCAGGAATGAAAGTTTTATTCACGGCCCGGAGCCCACTGGTCACAACAACCAAGAGAGACTCTCTGAACAGAAAGACACATGTACATTTATACCTTGTAGTTGAGAAAAATCAATATCACTCGAGTCTTCTTCTTCTGTAATTGGTTATACTGATCTGGTCGTTGGTTTGTCATATGACTGTTCTACTGTTTTAAGCACTTTTGGGGTAAGTACAGATTATTTAATCATAGAGACACGGCCTTTGATCTGAGCATCCTTAGTCTGCACTTTTCTGAACCTTCTATGTTGAATATACCCTTTTGACTCCCCCTGAGGCCATTACATAAAATATTTCCATCACAGATGCTACATGAAAAATGAACAAAATGTTGAGTGTTTACTTCATGGGAGCAAACACAACATACACAAGTCTGCATCTTACAGCATTTACCATCAGTGCTGTCAGTTTTCTATGTTCATAGTCATATTTCTGCTTATGCTCTTCAGTTAGAGCATCTGACATTAAGACTCCTTTTATCTCTCTCTGTATCTCATTCAGTCTTCTGCTTGTAACAGGAGTTATTGTGGGTGACCAAATGGATCATCTGACTGCGGTTTCTGTAAGGGTGTGATGAAGCAACTGGCATCCTAATGTGCCTAGGTTCAGGGCTGCCTGATAACAGCTTTGAGAATGGGATTCAAGGAAAGATCCGGCCTGTGATCATACCACATACCACATCCCTGCTGTCACTGAGGAGAAAGGGTGAGGCTTGCAACAAAAGTACCAAATTTTATATTGCATAGTGCCACTGGCAGACCTTTGATGATACTTAAAAACAATGACAGTGTTCTCCTAGAGATCTCTATGGTGACGCTCAAATGTTTTCAAACTTTAGGACTAAAGGCTAAAACTTTGGACTTAGTCATTTCATTAGTTCAGTGGTATTTCTTTTGAAATCATATTGAACTCAATTTCAAAGTATTCATTATTCAAAATTTCATTAACTTAAAATGGATAATTACATTTCTTAAGGATCATGTGACACTGAAGACTGGACTAAAGGCTGCTGAAAATTCAACTTTGACATCACAGTGTATTATAATAAAAATGGGTTTTAAATGAAATACCACTGCCCTACAAAATATTCTGTGTATACAAAACTCAATTCTTGATATTCGTTTGCAGTGTATCCAAATAAAAGGATTACGTGCTGAGATACTAGCAATCAAAAAGTGCTCAGTGCATGTTAAAATCAACAGATGTTTCGGTCACGCAGGATCTTCCTCAGTGTTCACATACTATTGAAACGGTTCAGACCAGTTACTTCAGCGGCAATTTACAAATATATCCAGAGGAGATACAGAAGAGAAAATAAAAAGACAAAAAAAAAATCACAAAAAATCAAAAAAAGAAATACATTATAAAAAACTAGACAGATTGAAATATTCATTCAAACCATTTGGTTGTACAGTGTTAAGGTGAAAAATCCATTTACTTTCAGTTTGTAATAATTTACGTTCCAAATTAGTATGACGATGCATCGGAAGTACCATATCTATTGCACAAAATGACAGTTCATTAACTGTATGGTTTAACTTGGTGAAATGTCAGGCAACAGGGGATTTACTATCAGCTCTATTTATGACACTTCTGTGTTTTTATACATATATAGACACACACAAATACATTTATATGTCCCAATAAATAAATAAACAATAATAAACACAGAGCATGTAGCTATTGTTGCGAAATAAAAGTGTATTGTTATAGTTGCATTGCATTTAAAGCAAGTTAAGTGTTTAATACTTTCTTAAAAAACCCTGCAGTTTCTCTCTCTCTCTCTCTCTGTTACACACACACACACACACACACACACAATGTTTTGTCTCTTTTAGTGACTTTGAAAATCCATTGCAACAGCTTGTTTTGCCTGGAAACAAAATGTTTTTCCCCTCATTGAATCTGGGTCTAAAGAATTAGTTCAAAGGTGAGAGTTGTGAAAGACACTTTCTCTACACATGTCCAAGTAGCTCTTCAAGCGCTCTGGGTCAAAGGTTGTTCACCACCAGAGGTCATTCTCATTATGACAGCAAAATGCATAAGCTAGCTAAAAGGCTTTCTGATTGGCTGCTGAAATATAGGCTACCAAATTTGCACAGTGGTGCTAAATGACACATAAGTTGGAGACAGTCACAAGCCTTGCTCAAATACCTGTGTATGTTATTGGCAACTGTACCAACAAAAACAGCCGAAGCTCAGGTCTCATTAGTGCAAACTGTAGCATCAGCCATTGCTCCTGTCCGCACTGGAGCGAATGCACTGCTAGTGGAAGCTTTTCTCAGCCATAACATATTCTCTACTTTACAGCCCAAGTCCCTCTCTGCCCACAGCTTAAGATCATTATATACCATGCCATAAGTCATAGATTACTGACATTTGCAAATGCACATTACTGGTAATAATTAATCAAGCTGTGAGTCAGCATTTAAATATTTAATATCAACACAGTTTTAAAAAAACAAAAATACTTTATTGGTGTTTATGTGATTATATGTTTATATTAACTATTATTTCTCAGATTATTTTCAAAGACAGTATAACACTACATAATATCATAGTAATTAAATATTCACTTGGTGAGCGCTACATTTAACCTGAATCAGTTCTTGATAATTATGTGTGACATTAGGGTTCTCATCAGCAAGGGAAGCAATATATCAATAGTACTTCAGGAATTCAACATGCTTTACTAGTTTTCACTTTTGTTTTACAGCACTGACATCTACTGCTGACTCTAAGTAAGCATCCTGCATGAGGCTTGATCGTTGTAGTCTGTCATACTCATCATAGTTTATATTCCCTGATTCAAAAATGACAAAATTTAGATCTCGTCTCAGCAACACAATCTCTATTTCTAAGCTCATATTTGAACACCATATTAACACACAAATGGTTGTGTTCCCCTCCAGACTGCTCAGATTTTTTTATTTATTTATTTATTTGCCATTTATCTTTCTAATAGGCTAAACATTCAAAGTTTACTTAATAAAAACTCTGTGGTATAAAAGTCTTTCTCTTCAATGAGCTCTAGACAAAATATTTGATCATTGTTTATATAGAACCACTAAAACATCTGTTTCTGTAAGTATGGTAAAGCAGAGAAACTATACTATTTCAACCAAAACACTGACTCATCCTTTGACTTAACAATAAAAGTCATAAATCCATGTTTCCTCACATACTGCTGCCAGCGGAGGGCCTCTCAGCTATTCATTTCTCTTAAAGGTACAGATCACCCAAAAATGAGAATTCTATCATCATTTTCACCCTGTTCCAAACACTTTCTTTGAAGAATTTATCCTTCGTTTCTGTGCAGTTACAAAGAACAGGGGCTTGGGCTTTCAAGCTTCAAAAATGATGCAAAATCATCTAAATGGTATCTATAAGTTTATGTACAGTACATACTGTTATATCCTTTGGAGAAATATCATAACTTTGAGTGGTGGATTCGTTTGATTTTATTTTTTATTTGATTTATTTTTTATTTTATTTCTTCTCACCAAGGCTGCATTTATTTGATCAAAAAATCAGTAAAAGCAGTAATGTTGTGAAATATTATTGAACTTAAAAAAATACCTGTATGCTATTTTAATATATTTTAAAATCAAATTTATTCCTTTGATGGCAAAGCGGAATTTCTCTTCAGTGTCACATGATCCTTCAGAAATCATTCTAATATGCTGATTTGGTGCTCAAGAAACATTTCTTATTATCATCAATGTTGAAAACAGTTGTGCAACTTAATATTTTTGTAGAAATTATAATACATTTTTTTCAGGATTCTTTGATTATTGGAAATTTCAAAAGAATAGCATTCATTTAAAATAGACTTTTTTTAACAATGCCTTTTTCATATTTATGATGAATTATCCCTTCAAGCTATTTGCTACTGAATATATAAGAAAGACAAAAAACACATAGTAGTATGGGAATGAAATACTGGAGTTTCCTCTTAAACTGAGTAGTTTTTTTCCATGGTTTTATGTATAAAAACCATTGTCCTTTTATCTTCTTGTAATACACTTGCATTCAGCTTTAACATCCCTTTCCTGAGCTACTTGAGTGTCGAGTGGAGGCAAGAGCAGCAAGAGGTGATAAGAGTGTAAAACTTCTGGTGACTAGCCAAGAGAAATGGACTGCTTCCTCACTCATACAGTCAAGTGTGTGTGTCCAGCACCTCCGATCATGTAAAGCCTGAGAGCTGACGGGCCTCATTGTTCCAGGCTCTGCGACCTTTCCACGGGGAGTAAGCTGGACGTGGGTCCGGGGGGACATTTCCGAGGATTGTTAGAGGTCTTTGAAACTATTAAGATGAGGGAGGGGAATAGATAGAGGTGGGGTACACAGGGAACGGAGGGGAGTGGACTGACAGGAGAAGGGAGGGAGAGGATAATTTTTGAGATGGGGGCGGAGAGTTTCCACAAGGCACCAGAGAGCAACGGCTTTACAACATCTTGTTCTCTCGTGTTTGTAACGGTTCCTGTGCATTTTGAGGAGCACACAGATATGGTGGTGTTGAGGTTGGCCGTGCTACTCCAGGGGCTGCTTCTCGCAGCACGATGTGAGGTCAGAGCCAGAGACCCAGAGCTAGAAGAGGAGGATGAGCTGAAGGACATGTCAGATGGTGGTGGAGGGGACCACAGAGTTCCACTGGTTGGGTTTGGAGCACCTCATCATGGTCAAGGACTAAACAGGCAGAGCCCTGATGTCTATGGATCTGTCCACCATCCACTCGGTCATGGACACCGTGATCCCACTCCTGGACATCTTTCTCCAGACGTGCCAGAGGGAACAGGGGACCCAGCAGATCCATCGGCTCGGGGCTCTTTACTCCGCACTGGGTAAGTGTTGCTGTTCTTCATTCATTCATCATGCTTCATTTGATTCAAACACGTAATTGTGACCACATTATACAAAAATTCAAAGTAATTTCTTGAGGTTTTAGCTGAAAAGGAGGTTGTCCATCAGGGTAATTCTCTCAAAATCTGGCTCATTACATGTATGTCATAATAAACGTGCATGGTTTGCATGGTTTTAGAGCTCATTATTTATCCTGGAGAGCCACCCAGGTTGAAGCAGAGCAGCAGCTTGTGAGGTTGTAAAAACAAAGTGAAGTTGGGTTCCTCTCCATCATTTCCTCAAGTTTCTTATCTTCTTATCAAAGCTAAATTTTGTAACAATTTCTTCACTTTCACTTTTGATCAGTTTAATAAATCTTAGCTGAATAAAAGAATATATTTCTTTAAAAAAAAAAAAAAAAGCCACATGAGGCTGAAGCAGAGCAGCTTGTGAAGCAATTGCTGTAAAACAAAGTAAAGTTAGGTTCCTCTCCATCACTTCCTCAAGTTTCTTATCTTCCCCATCGCTGTTACAATCAACATTTGGCTGATGTGGAAGCTAAACAGAGGAAAAGAGTTCCAGCAAACATTTGGAGGTACCTGTTACTAAGGAAATTCTGTGCTTAAAGGTCTCCTCTAACCCCACATCTCCTCAAAGTGTCAAGAGTGCCCATATGTTTTCTCTTAACTCTGGCTAATCCATATAATTCAGCCTAATTACCTGGAGCAGATAGGACCCGAGTGTTTCCTGCGCTTTGAGATCAGACTCAGTTTGTACCAGAGCTGGGTCACTCTTTACATCAACCCGCATACATACATTACACCCCAGTTTGCTCCGCAGCATGCTTGAGTCTCTGATAACACCCTCGCTTTGTATTTAATATTGTCCTTGTGATTAAAGGAAGAACATCTGGTTTGGGTCTGATTAAGATCCCATTATGGCCCCATTCAGAAGTGAACTGAGCATCGCCTCTCAAAGTCCAATTTGTGTGGGATTTGATTTGATTTGAGGTAGCAAATACTGTACAGTAATTTATTAATTACAGAATTCTAATGATTTAGAAACTAAGGAATTGAATTCAAATAAATGTAACTTCTGTAGGTGTAGTTTTTAATAACATGAATGAATTAGCAATAAACACCATTATACACAGTTATTTAAATGCCACCTGCAGAAATTGTATATTGGATAATTATATGCTTTAATTTTAATATAACATTTTTTATGAATTAACAATAAATGTTATTATACATTATAAAACATTTACAGGTATTTACAGATGATTATTAATAATCAACTGCATTTGCAATTGCAATGCTTCCATTTATTTTGTCTTTTATAATTCTTTGTTTATCATTAAAGCCTAGATTAGGGTAACATGAAAGGTTTGTTAAATAACAGGTGGAATTTAGGGGAGGTCTCGGTCTGTGGATGAAAGAAAAGATCCTTTTTTTAGAGATGTGATGTCTTGGCACGCATGAACAGCTCTGAATAGTTAGAAAGAAAGACAGAGCGACAAAGAGAGAGTTTGATGCCCAGGTGCACAAAATTGGAGGGAGCCGGAGGAAAATATCACTGATCACGGTAACAAAGGGAATGTTTTGTACTTATGTGGATAATTAAATAAAAATTGTCGGAAATAATTTAAATAGACATTTCACTTCACAAAGTTTTTCAAGCTATCTGAACAAAAAACAGCTGTTGGAATATCACAACAAATCAAATGTCAAAACAAATTACATGTTCTTAAGAAACAAAAATCCCCTAAATTCATCTGAATGTGGATGTTCTGACCTGACACTCATGCGTACCTCTCTCCATGTCTGTGTATTCGGTTTCTATATTTTAAATCCTCCACACTCTTCTTTCTGTGATGTGGTTTTAGTTAATCTGCTTTCATCCTGGGTCTGTCTCAGGAAGCTGCTCTAGCTTACGACCTGGCCCTAAAAAAGTTTTGCATACAATTTACTTCTTGGGTTTTAACCAATTTCAACAGAGGTCTGTCTGTCACGAAAAAAGAAAAAGTAAAAAAAGAAAAGAAACAAGAAAATCAAATCAATATAAACTCACCACTTCACTTGCTTATCATGAGTTTTATTTCTTGGACTAGAATCAGAGGAATGACATGGATGGGGTTTTATCTGTTGCAGCTGCTGTACAACAGTCAGAGGCAATGGGAAGCCTGTATAGAGGATCCAAAGCCAAACTAAATCCTCCATTAATATTCAGCCTTAATATTTCGACTTTGTATATATGCAGCAGGATAAATGTCTGCTGATAAAAACATCAAAGCAGCTTTTCAAAGCTCTTTGATTTGTAACAGGCATTTGTATACAAGTTTCTCTCCAACTCGTAATATATTATGGCTTGGGATGTTCAATATTTTACAGTGTGGTAAAAAAAAAACTTTACCATTCAAAATTTTTAGGTCAGTAATATATTTTTTAATTAATACTTTTTTCCACATTAATATATTAAATTGGTCAAAAGTGACAGTAAAATATTTATAATGTTACAAAAGAATACCATTTCAAATAAATGTTGTTCTTTCTAACTTTTTATTCACCAAAGAATGCTAGAAAAAGTATTACGATTTCCTCAAAAACTGTTTTTAAAATTGATAATAATAAATTTCTTGAGCACCAAATCAGCTTTTTAGAATGATTTCTGAAGGATCATGTGAGAACTGGAGTAATGATGAGTAAATTCCATTTGAATAAATATTAAAATAGAAAACAGTTATTTTAAATTGTAATAATATTTCACAACATTAGTGCTTTTACTATTTTGCAGCCTTGGTGAGCATAAGAGACTTAAGAAAAATCTTACTGACCCCAAACCTTTGAACAATAGTGTACATTATCTGTAATTAAATGATATCTTGTTCAGTTTAACTTCTTATGTAAATATATATTGTCTTACAGATGTTTAGATATTTGTATTAATAACAAGATTAAAACAGAATACTGATTGAGAGAATGATTTTTTTTGCAGTACACTCTCTGGAAAATGACACAGGGCCAACGGAAAGTATGAAACAAAGGGGCTAAAGGTTAGAGGTCATGTCAGTCTGTATGCGTGGAAGTCCGTGGGTATCTTCGTTGGGTAAGGATCCCAGGATGATGGAAGTTTGCTGGAGGGACAGAGTGTCAGACGCTTCCTTCCTGTGAAGGCCCACTAATCGGCAAAACGCAAAAGGAAAGGCTGTGTGTTTACAGAGATGTCCATACATAGAACTATATGGCAGGAAGTGACAAAGTCTGATTTAAGCATGAAAGGTGCTGATTAGGGAAAGGAGTATATGTGGTCCAAAATTTAACACCCAGTTCTATACACAACTTTCTGTGTGTGATGCAGTGAAATTGTAGTTTTTTGAAAAAGTAAACTCACTAAATGGAGACAGAAAAGTGAATTGCATGGTTTGACAAACAAACTGAATTGTTTTCCTTTCTGTATCAAGGGTGCCATAATTCTGCTCCAGACCGTTCCAGCTCGATTTAACCTCTTCTTAGGGTTACAGAAGCTAACGTAAACCAGAGATGAAGGCAGCGAGAAGCAAGTCTGTTGTGCACCATCCTTTAATCCTTTAATCCCAGTCTGCCCCAGAATAAAGCAAAATCACAGACTTGTAAACTATAATGATTCACATGCTTTAAGTAACTTGTCTTGAGACATTTAATCCCTTTACCTTCAGATCCTATTAATCAATGAGCACATTACGGCCAGCTTAGTTATCAAGACAAATATAATGTCAGAGGAATGATCAAGTAATGTTCAAAACATAGACAAACGCCTTTACATCTGCAATACGATTCCCCTCTGACATTTTCAGTTTATGTGCATTACCAGAAAAATTTACTGCGTTGCACAAGAATCACCACTCGGATGTTTTGCCTTATTCTGACATTTTGTATACTGAAAATGTGAGTTGTTTTTGGTCACACAGTTTATTCTATTTGCAGACAAGCACTAAAGCTGTTTATGTAAGGCTAACTGTGGCATGTATGGTACACAATTGTATTTTGTTTCAGCTCTAGCCTCTAGTATAAGTCTAAGTCATGCTGCATGTAAGTTTCATAGTCTAATGATTTAAAACACATTAGGTATTACTAATCATCCATAAAGTGCTGTTACTTACCAATAGTGTTGGAACGAGTGTGTTTTGGCTTATAACTGAAGTGCAACTTTGCTTAACTGATTCATTTGGCTATGTTGAATGTATCATGGCCTGTGGGTTTAGAACCACACAATATGTTACACAAATCAAAAACTCAACCTGGCGTATTCCCAGTTATTTAGTCATCAAAATTCTTTCGAAATATACCTCTTGACCTGATCTGCCCTACATTCATGTTTGATTAATGGAGAGACCAATACACAGTTTCTCATTCTCAAGCTTATACCGAACGCATTAACCATTGACCAAAGACTGAACAATTACACCCAAAACAATTCACAGCTCGGCAGTGGATGTGATGGATTTGGCAGGGAGGTTTTGACCCGTCTTACTTGTGGACTATGAATCATACATCAAGAGGATTGAGCAAGTTAAAACAACTAATTGCAGGATGATGTTCCTCCTCAGAGGACCATTTCCAAATACATCTACCCACAGAGCCTTATCTGTCCAGCCTTTAACTTCAACAAACCTCTGATCTCTGCTCAGTGTTACCGGTTAACTCGTAATCAGTAACAAAGACTCATGTCAAAGATCAGCTGTAATGATGTAAAATAACTGCAGCTCATCATCATCAGCTCTGCCGTGACCTCAAGAAAAAGACCTCACAGCTGGACCCAATGAAATCTTAGTGCTGTGTTTTGTCTTTCTGGTCAGCCACCGTCAATCAGTGTATGTAACCAACCTCTCTAAACCTGTGACATGGTACGGACCTTCTCTGTCCTTTGTGTGAAGCAGTGACCTTTCCATTTTTTTAAATCTCCTAATTTGTATGCAACAGGTCAAAGCAGGAACAGGGTGTTTGGGCTTGCCCAGGTCAGAAGGGGGCTCTGTTTTTTACAGCATTGTAAATCAGTAGAGAACTTTTCATCTCCCTCACTGCCAGATCAGATCAGGGATGCCATGCTCTCAGCACTATTATCAATGAGTCGTGACTGTTGGCACCCAGACACCTATTCTTTGGTTCCTGGTTTGAAAGGAAGCAACTGTGTTCCAAAATAAAGTGGATTTGGTGGACACATTGTGTTGTTAGGAATGCAAATGTTTGCAATGTCATTACAATCAAAGTATTTTTTTATTTCCAATAACTAAGAAATACAAAGTTAGGTTTTTCACATTTTAATTAACCTTGGGTTAAGGTCTTTTTAAAACCCAGTTAATAGAACCAATAGTTCAGACTCATTCTGATTGAATGAGGTGTTTGCGTTACAGAATATTATTAATGCACCAAGTTGCTTCACGTTATGCGTAAAGTTGCCTTTCTTCTCCAACATTTGCATACAGTTGTTTCATTTTGTTTTCATTTTCAGTTGTACTTTCAAGTTGGTCATGAAGTTGCTGTTACCTTCCTGCTTTCACAATGATTAAATGTTTAAATATAGACTAACGCACATTCATTATTCATTCAACACAAACAGTTCCTTTGAAAGAAAAGTATAGGTTTTCAAGGGCTAATCAACATAAACATTCATTTAACAATGTATATTATTTGGATGTAATTATTCATAAATATCCATTTTAAAGGAATAGTGTTTACATTTTTTTTTTTTTTTTGTGGAAATATCTCGGTAATTCTAACTTTGTTCTTCACTAATCTCATACCTTTGATTAGATACATCATATCCGGTTTGACGGTCGGACAAAAGTTCCAATATTTCAACATATTCAAAGCTCAAATGGATCCGAAAATTCTGCATACACATATGATTGGAACTCTTGTAATTTTGAATGGTGTTTTGCACCACTTTTAACCCTGAAAAGAGGTTATCTACGAAGGTTTAAAGTGTGTGAGAAAGTAAAGTCAAGTTGTTCAGCAAGAGACAACCAATCATAAACTGCCGTAGTGCTTGCCTCATTAAATATTCATGTGCTTTGTATAGTCACATAACTTTTATATACAGAAGGAAACTCTCAAAAATGACCCTGATTATTATTGAATTTGTAAAAAGCTGTCTTGATGTACAGCGCTGGTGCAGGAATCGCAGCATATTTACTCAATGTTGCTGTAAATGGTATTTATTCCAAGAACTTTGAGGAAAACATCCGGCCATTGATTCATCAAACTAATTCGAGATTACCATGGATGCATTCCAAGAAACACATTAAAGGGCTATAAGGTTAATATTTGCCTGTAGACAATGAAATATTTTTAGGCTTGACCCTGAGAACTAGGAGAAAAAAGGTTCAGCTAAACACAAGTATGCAAAAATAACTGCATTATTGCTAAGTGTATTGGTACAATGAAACTCTGGCCTTGACCGAACTGGATACTTCCGATGTTTCCTAACTACAGAGTATACTTGCTAAGTTGTGTGGCTGATGTTCACTTTCCCTTCCAGGAATTGGTGTGCGTTTGTTCACAAGCGTGCTGTTACTGTGGCAGTATCCTGTGGAACTGAGAAGTACACCATCAAGTCCCAGAGTCCCTGTCCTAATGGCACCCCAGACTGCCAGCTAGTCATGTAAGTAATACATTATATCTTAAAAGTGAAATAGGTGAAATGTAGATTGTACACTACAAGCACCAAACCATCACCTGTTCCATCACCTGCCACAGTTGGGATCAGGAAGTAAAAATGCCTTTCATTTTCCCAACAGAGAAATTAATTTTGAATGATGACTACTGAACTTTTAAAGACTTTTTGCTTTTGTTGAAGCCATCGGTCTGCATTACTTGTTTTTTTAAATAATTGTGCTCAACAGTGGAATTACTGATGGGTAACTGTGTTACCATGATTCCGCAGAGAAATAATCAATTCTCAATCAGAGTTATGTAATTATGAGAAAGAAATTGTGCCAAATGAATATCTTTAAATCAATAGTTTTATATTTATGTTTTTAATTCAATTATGTCATTCTCAATGTTTTATAGGATTGTAGTTTGTCTCATTAAAGACGTCCAGTCTTGTACCTTTGTCTTTTTGTCCACTTCTCAAAGACCTATTTTTTTTTTGTAAACTTGTAATTCATCTCCTAGCTGGCTGGTTTGGTTCATGGTGTATAACTCCTAAACAAAGCCTTTTTAAAATCCCTATCGAAAAATTAATGGGAAAAACATTTATGGAACCTATAGGTTGCTGAAAAAGGGCATTCTATTGGATGAACAAACAGTTAGTCCTGCCCATAAACTCATGTCACTGGTTGAGTCTTTACTGGTTGTTGCATATTATGTTAGAATAGAAAAGGTATTTTAACATAAAAACATCGGTATGCATCATAATTTGTATGCAGGTACAAGCTGTCCACTCGGCCAGTGTACAGACAGAAGGAGAAAATCTACACTGCACTGCTGTGGCGATGCTGCCCTGGGCATGCTGGGAAAAACTGTGAGGAGACAGGTACTGATGAGCTTTGACACAACGGTGCTTATGGTGATACTGGACCCAAGAACAAGAAGTGCTTGCAATACCATGCCTGACTTGCTTTATAAGTTAGCGATAAACTGGTTTGCTTCTACACTGGTATTGCCATTTCCAAAAATTTGACATGGTGTTACTCCTCTCTTGTGTACATGTAACAACATTAAAGATCTGAATACACTGCTTGGCCAAAAGTATATAAACATCCACCTGCTAATGACCAAGCTTGGCTCTTTCATCTACTGTAAATTGGACCGGATTGTCCTAAACAGATGCAAAACGGCTTTTGTAAAAGGAGCTTTTCACTGGTGAGGTGCCATATGTTCTTGAAAACATAAGAATGGCTAAACCAGGCAATTTTCTTTCTCTCTGTTTTTTTTTTCTGTGCTCAGTCACAGACGGCCACGTCTCAGAATCTGAAGACCCCAGCATGGCAGGCACAGCACATCCAGGGGGACATGAAGCGACAGACCGAAGTATGTGGTGTAAAAACTCTTTCATCTTTAAATAAGTTAAAGATCTACAGTTTTGCCATCTGTAATTGAATGAACTCTAATACAACATGGGTAGTTGCATCTCTGCATGCTGATTGGTTAATACAGCATTCTAGCCATGCATGACTATATACCTGTGACAGACTGACAGCCTGGCTGCTGAAACAAAGTGAGGAAATGACAAAAGTGTGTTTGTGCAAATATTAGCTGGCTATGGGAATGTTATTGCCACACATGGGAGCACGGAAAAGGGCGTATGAGCATTCTGAAGGCAAGGGGCGAGCCTACACAGGGTGTTAACGTGTATGACCGTGCTTCAGTCCCAGCATGGACAAAACAAAAACGGTCTTGGGTAAATACACACATGCACTGGAGCACGCTAGAATAATAGCACGTTTCAGAGGAGGCCATCAAATCCACAGCTCTAAAAATAATCCTTTGAGCTGGTTGTTGGGACACAAACAAAGGCTTTGGACGCAAACTTGGAAATTCCCATGCTGCTGATTAATCTGATACTAAGCACTCCTACTAATGACCTTCCTGAGATTCAAACGCACAGGTCAAAGTGCACAGGTCACATTCGTGCAGCGAGTAACAAAATAAGAAGAGCTGCATGATGGCAAAGGCAGCATCAATCAATACAACCACAACGCGACATAAGATTTTGCACTACTGTTTTTTCTTCTCTTTTCTAAGGACATAACAAACTAACTCAGGAGAACAGAGAGCAGAATGATTACCAAATGTTTGGCGGTCCACTGTATGAAGCTCAACAACCTGATGTAGAGAATCAAACTGCAGCAGAGCCCACTGATGACTATGAGCACAGCCGTCATGCTGGCCATGACCACTTTGAGAGGAGAGGTATGCTAAATTTTATATGCAATATTCCTCACAGACTTTGCTTTGACCACACAGAACTTGCAAACAAGTTGCTAAATGGGACTGCAGAGGTTAACATGAAACATCAACTCTCCAAACTGGTCAGCTCATCTACTCTATAGTCAACTTTTACAGTCTTCTTGTTTATGCTTGCACTATTGAAACTATTCTAACAAACGTTCCTACCTGTAAACTTTTTTTTTTCTTTTAAGAGTTTTCAGAAGCTTAAAGGTTGTGAAATTAAAGTCATATGACCAATGTGTGCTTTGTTTATAGGCTACCTATAGTTTTTCAATTCTCACAATTCTATTTAGGCTTCAAAATTGGTAAAAGTTATGTTTTATTTGTAAAGATTAATGTGATATAATGTGTGAGAATCATAAACCTTGTTAATCACAGACTTTATATTCTGCAATAATCCAAAAGCCAATGAAAAAATACAATTGGCTTTTTTGAGGGAACCAGGGTGATGTAAACCAAGTTAGTTTACAGAAATATGTAATTCCTCTATATATATATATATATATATATATATATATTCAACAGGTCTCTCTTCACACTCTCTCGTACATCCAAAAACTACAGAAAACAGATCACGTGTGTTGTCCATACCATAAACTTGCTTACCAGACATTTCCTTTGGTTGTAATATGCATTGTCAGAGATATTATGGGAATATTACTCTGTCTGTCTCGTCCAGAGCCAGTCTCTCTTGCATCCTTCTGTTCTGTCCCGGATTAACAGAACAGTAAATAATGCTGCAAACTGGGGGAAAACCTCCATTCCTCTGCTATGACAACTCCTCCTCACTGTCCCTTCTCATTACAAGTTCCTGCACAGGATATCCTCTCTTTCCCTGGGAAAAAAGTCCCTCCATACAAACATTGTATGGTTTTGAGTGTGATGTAATGGTCTATGGAAACGACAGAGGTTCAGATATAGATTGAATCCAGGCAAACACAACACTGAGAAAACTTTGAACAGCTGGGGTGGTATTGATGTAAGGACACATTTGTCACATAAATAACGCTTGAGAGCCTCTTTTAAATGTGCATTCTCTCACAGAATAAGGCAAAAGAAAGAAAAAACTTTGAAGTCTGAATGGAGAGTTTTCTTTTTGTTACCCTGTTGTTCTGGGTAGGCAGAGCTTTTGTGTCTGTGTGAAGTGTGGTTCAACTAGTAATAACAATGTTGTCAGGGTAATAAAAGTTGACTCAATCATATATATTGGATTTTACAACAGAGGAAAAAAACAGCTGGAGCATAAATTCTGAAGCTTTTCCAGACAGTGTTTTGACAGCATGTGAATAAAAAGGATAAAAACAGCACATGACCTCTATATTCAGCTTCCCAGCAGGGGACTTGTACATGTACAGAGCTCTTCTTGCTTCAAACTCTTAACTAAAACTTGTGCACAAAAACCTAACAAAACATACCACACACATAGTTTCTTACAACGCAGGGGATGTGAAAGACCTTGGGCTGTTGACGGGTCAGTTAAAAGGTCAAATGAATGACCCAGGCTAAAATGGAAATTGACATATAAATCTTTCCAACATATTTTTGACGTTTCCTCATGAGCAGCACAAAAAGTCAAACAGCACCACAGAGAAAATTATTATCCAAGAATGACAATAGAATCAAATTTCTATTTTTGGCAGTGTGGTTATTATCCTCCAAAACATTATTGTTGCTGGGATTCCCCTCTTTGTAAGTTGCTTAGAATGTTCATAGAAACTGATGACCAATGAGAACAACATCTGTTTTAAGATTTTCTCTAAACAAGGCTAATTCAAAGTTTGCGTGTCTTGGTTTCTTCACAATGTCTTTCTTTTTTCCCAGATCCTTATGCTGAAAATGAAGGTGTTCCTCAACCTGAAACACCTTACCTTCACCATGGGCTCCTACCAATCTTGAAAGAGGCTGTGATGTCTCAGCTGCAACCTGTGTTGGACAGTTTAAATCTAACACTGGAACGGCTTTCTCAGGAGGTGCAGGGTTTGCAGCGGGACATGGCCCAACTCCGACATGAACAGGGGCAGGGGAGGGTCACAGAGCCTCTGGAGGTTGGTGGTGAGGAGCACAGTCCACAGGAGTCTGTTGAGGCAGAGTTGAGGGAGAGTTTACAGAAGCTGGAGGAAGTGAAATCTCAGTTTCGCAACCACCGCAATGAGGTAGAAGCGATGCTCCACACGCAGCAAACCATGCTGCACTACAACCTGACGAATTTCAAGACAGACATAGATGTCAAACTGAAACGTAGCCAAAAGATGTTACAGGTCAGAATTTTTACTCAACCTCAAGACACTTTTATATGTGCAGAACTATTGTACTGAATGTGTGTCTTGCTCTAGGTGAATCTCCACTCCCTGAACACATCAATGTCTGAAGTGCGGCAAGAGCAGGAGAGGCTGGATGAGGAACTTCAGAAGATTTGGCCTGAAAAGAAGACCAACCCTGCACAGAGTCAGTCTTATGAGAGCACAGCTGTTTGGGAGGCCATCACGCGTCTGGACAACAAAGTCGTCAACAACACAGTGAGACTTAGTGGCTTGATTGAAGCCCATGAACAAGTGACTGCAAGCATTAAGGACCTCCAGAATAATTTGACAGATCTGGACAAGAAAATAGTCCAGACTGGCTTCAATAGCCAGATTCAGTTTATGGAGACCGGTTTAGAGGTGGAGGCAGCCAAGGTAGCAGTTCTTGACCGCATTAATGAGCTGAACAGCAACATCAGTGTTCTCCAAAGCACCCTGCAGGAGATGGAGAGTGATGTCGACTATCTCTATACAGAGTATCACAAGAATATAAGTTCAGCAAGTGGGGATTGTGACTGTATCGCACTTGGAGCATCGGTGACCCAGTTGGAAGAAACTGTAGCTAATGTGAAGGAGATAGAGAATGAAAATAAGCTGGCCCGTGAGCGTGAGGCTCAGGAGATGCTACACAGTCCGGCTTGGATTCCATCCGTGGAAGATCTGAAACTAGGGCTACTAAATGTGCAAAAGTCTCTTGCTTTTGAACAGGAAAAGAGCAGAATGTTACAGCACAATGTGATGCAACTCCAGGCCTCTCTCCTGGGCAGCCAGCAGGACATCCAAACACTCCAAGAGCATAATAGGACCAAGGTCGAGAAAATCCAGCAGCTACATAGCATTTTCCAGACCTTGCTTGAGGATACCGTTCGTCACTCAGAGGTACTGGAGTTTTTGCTTGGGGAAGAGGTGTTGGTGTTCATGGCATGGTCTCTTGAGGAAAAAAGACGTTTCTCTATACCAGAATTGAGGGAAAGCATCAGAGATATGCAAGAGCAGATCAATGGACACAGTCGCAGCTTGGCCTCAATGCTAAACTCTGCTTCCCCTGAGGTGACGGCAGCAGATGAGCCCTCAGTGCTTTCAGACTGGGCCTCGGTGGGCATCAAAAGAAGACGTAGGGATGAAAGGTTTGACCTGTCCGAGGAGCTGCCAGAGTACTCTGATAATGACTTCTGGACTTTAGAGAAAATGGTGAAAGATCTTGGAGCTGACATTAAACAGCTTGAGGAACATTGTTGTCCTTCTTGCTGCAACTGCACTAAAACTGCTGCCACTGGTGGTGTGGAGGTGAAACTACAGTCTGAGGTGGATACTTTGCGTAAGGACCTTGAGACCCACCTTGGAGTTTTTAACAGCATTTTCAGTAATACAGAGGGACTTACTGGGTCCGAAGTGTCAGTGGATTTGCATAAACTGTCAGCTTTGATGAAGAGAAAGGAAGCAAAACAACAAAACAGGAAACAAAAGAAGAGAGCAGATAACAGAGCTGTTCAGACCGGAGAACGAGTGAATTACCGCATCAAAAGGGATGCATCACTGGAGTCCGCAGGTAAGGAGATAACCTTGCAAAAGTATTCACACTCTTAATAATATATCTTTTTTTTTTTTTTTTTTTTTACATTGTGAACTCATCCTCAGTTTTTATCACTGCAAATGTAATTTACAGGGGTTTGTCTATTAAAGAACTTCCACATCAAAATTGGTTTAATATTCTATTGTTTTATAGTTACAGTGCCTTGTACATTACATGATGGCGGGAAATGATATTATGGCCACAAATTAAGAATTAATTCCTACAAATTTTGTTTCATTATTTAAAAAAATAAGGAAACATAGTACAATATGGCAATAAATCAACTAAAATGAGGGAATTAATTAAAACATTTGTGGACCTTGTCATGTGCAGGTTTCCATGCTTCAGAGACCCTTGTCTTAACTAAATATAACATTTTCTAGACAGAAATAATGCAGATAATGTAGTAATTTAACATGCTACATTAAGCATGTAAAATGTTTTTCACATTGAACCTAGAGTAAATGTTAGTTGCCATTTGTGACAAGAGCTCCCCCAGTGAGAGTCAATTGTAATTGCATTAGCATGTCTCTTTTTTTTTTCTCACAGCATTCATATTTTAATGCCTTTTCATTATCATTTGTTTTCAAACAGTGCTTCATCAGCTCCCAAATAGTCCAATTATGTTCCTGGCCAGCACTGCAGAAGGTGCTAACGGATCTGGCACTGTACTTTTTGAAAGCGTGTCCCTAAATCATGGACAGTTGTACTCGCCAAAAACAGGCATATTTCGTGCTCCTACTTCTGGCGCTTACCTCTTTGTGGTGACACTTGACTTTGGACCAGGCCCATCTCTGGCTCAATTAAAGAGAGATGGAGAGGTAGCTGCCTCCTTGCGGCAGAACCCGAGGAAGTTGGGTACACCTGCAACACGTGTCTGCATCCTGCAGATGGAGCAAGGAGAGGAACTCCGTCTAGAGCTGGTGCAGGGAACTATAGAGCGCAACAACCCACAAGATAACACGTTTGCGGGTCTACTAATGCTGCAGACCACCTGAGAACATGCAAATAACTAAAGGTGCAAAAGGACTGCTTTTGAGGACTGCTTTTTTTGCACTGCTCACCACTTAAATTTCTCTTTCAGGATCTGAGAGACTAAAATAACAGCTAGTAATTGTGACAGGTTTTCAAGGAGCAAGATTTAGAAGATGCGTCCCTACTTGGTGGAATATAAGTCTTGCATTTGGTTTCAGTGTAACAACTACAATATTCCTTATAAGCCCTAAAAAGATGTCAAGGTACTTTTTCAGTTCATACAAAAACTAAACCCACAGAAAAAAAATTTTTTTTTTAAGATTACATGGACAAATATTATACAGGCCTAATCATAAGGCACCCTTTCAACATGAGGATGAATAAAACAAAGACATTTTTCCAAATTAGACAGGTTGTTTAATATATTACATAACGATGGGCTGGGTGATACTATAGTAAAAAGCACACTGAAATATCTACAGGCGTATATACAGTAAGGTAACAGTCCTTTCAACATAACTCAGATTACAGTGAGGAGGTGCATTCTCAGTTTTTGGATGAAGTACAGAAGCAAAATTCAGAACAAAATTATTGAAACGAAAAAGATGAGATTCTTCTGGAATAGCCATGAGATGATTCCTCTTTCTTTAATGCAATCAAAAGCTAACTTAAATCCCTTTCAGTCACAGAAAAGCATTTGATGTAGATGATCAATTTCACAGATGCAGAGTTCTTGTATAGTAAGAGCAACAAATGTATACCAAATGTATATTCATATACACCAAATCTAGTGTTTCTCTAGCATACTGTACTGTATGCTGAAGTTATCCATTCTGAAGTGAGATAATGTTTCCTTTAATAGATCTATTATTTATTTTCAGAATATTTGAAATACATTTGTAAGCATGTTAGTAACCTTGGCATATTGTTTTAATCAAGATGCCCTTTTGGCATTTCCGGGCATACTGTTCTGAAATTATTGTGACAAAGCACCTTAGTCTGGCACATTGTATATTCACACATCCTGTCTTTAAGGGTCCAGATAGTGGTGGAAAGAACTATTGTGAATTGTTCTGTTACTAGTACAAATCACATTGCTCTTCTCAATGGCACTGAGAATAATAATAAATAAAAGTATTCTAGAACACAACACTGCGTTTTCTAAAGAATAATAAAATTAAATCTGCATGGGAGTTCTGTAAACATGTTATGCAACAATAATGTGTGTTTTGGATCGTACCAGTTACCAAGACCGTATTTTGGCAGCCCTTACTGAAATATAAAGCACTGATGACTAACAGATGTTACAGTCGTACCCTTCACCTTCAGCCTCCTCATAAACATAAACACAGTTCAAACACAAGATTCATAATATTGGCAAGGACATATGGTCAGAATATCACCAAATCCTCGAAAGTCACATTCATAGTAATCCGTACCAAAAAACCTGCAACCAGCATCTCTTAAATAAGGTGAACTCAGGAATGTATCAACCTATCCCCAACAAACACTACACTGAGTTTGGCAGCTTTGTAGGGGTGTTCATACTGACCGCAGTTCAGTAAGAAATCGCTGCTAACAGGAGATCCACTCGGACTCTCAGTATGAAGAGTTTTCTTTCCTAATTAAAATGAGATGTATCGGCAGCTGCTTCACTTTATGAAACGATATGGTCAAAGGCTTGCACACTGGGAATGTCTTCTATTTTGAGGATGTTAAAAATAGCATGCTTTAAAAACGCAAACAATATATGGTTTAGGCAACAACCATTTTGACAAATTAAACTGCATCTACTGAAAAAGTAGCATGCATCTCTTTACCTTTAACCTTCTGTGGGGGATGAGAGAAGAACTTCTGTATAGTTAAATTATGATTTTTAAATGCCACACATCAGATAGTCTACAACAGCTCTTAACTGGACGAGATTATATTGATAGCATATTGTTTTGCTCTGTTGTCAGTTCATCTATTACTATAATATATTACACATCATACATTAAATCACAGTATGCTTTACACAGATTCCATGAGAAGTCAACGGCATTTCATCCAAATGGCAGGAAGTTTATCCCAGAATCTAAAGAAACATACGCAGAATAACTTGAGTGTATTTTAAGGCAGTGGGGTTTATGTCAATCTTTCCCACTCTACTGTTTCAGTCTGTTGCAGTAATCCTCTGATCCAGGTTTGCAACGATACAGCTTTCACAGAAAGCAGCAAAGGCACCATTGTCTGATCCAGCAGAGGAAGAGAGCTTGCTATGTTTCATAGTTAGTTGTGTTAGATGTCACCATCACTGACTCTCTTCCTCCTCTGTGAAGGGGACAATGATGTCAAAGACAAAATAAAAGCCACTCAGATTTTAATGTCTTGAGATTCCACCATTTTTGCTAAAGTCTTCTTGACTCGTAGGATGGTCAGGCGCGATGCGGGATTGTGGGCCCAGCATTCTGACATCAGCTTTAACATGGCCCTCAAACACTGGCAAGACAAACTCTCATTAGATCATGAAATACATTTCTCTTCTGCACATATTATTAATCTGTAAACATTCTGCAAATATAATCTGTAAATATGCTGCCATCTGCTGGATGACTCACCTCATCACTGTTCCATCTGTTGGATACAGTGGGCCGCAGTCCTTTGACGCACACAACCTCAAGCATATCCTCATAAGACGGATCTGATGGCACCATCTCATAATATGGCATCTGATAGTCCTCAACGATACCTGGGAAACAATCATTGAATGCATTCATTAATTACGAATGGTTTCAATTCTGTAAGCATCCACAACAGGAAGTTTTCATTTTAGATCAAAATGCGGAAGTAGTGACAGATCTGAGTGAAAATTATCATCAAAAAGAAAAAAACTTGGTTCTATCCATCAGTTGTTGATTGGATGGAGGCAGCTCTGAATGCAAGCTTGCAGTTGATTAAAAGAAAGGGGCGGGGCTTATGCAGACAAAATGATTGAGAAGTCGGGCCTTTTTGCCTCAGTCTCCTAATTTGCTGCTTATTAATAGTTAGTAAGGTAGTTGTTAAGCTTAGGTATTGGGTAGGATCAGGGATGTAGAATATGGTCATGGACAATGTGTGCTTCATAAGTACTAATAAACAGACAATAAGTTAATAATAGGCACACTAATAAGCAACTAGTTAATATTGAGAATTGGTCCCTATACTAAAGTGTTTTCAAAAATCTTTTAACAGATGTATAAAGCAAAACAAAAGAAAGATTTGCCAGTGAATACCTCCAGTGACACAGCGTCTGGCCATTTCCCATATAACCAGCCCATAACTGTAGATGTCTGCCATGATGTAGGCCTGGAAGTGGTTCTT
>JAFVLL020042773.1:0-52134 GCA_021397915.2 Tor tambroides
AGTGAGAGTTAAACAAATAGTTCCATACCTCTCCCAGTGTGATTAAGCTCTCAACTTTCTCTTTAAAGATGTGGGGCAGCAGAATCAGTGCTGCACGAAAGTCAGAATCTATTGTAAAAAAAATAAATAAAAATAAACTCTTCAATAATTTAATATTATTATAATTTAATATATTTTCATATTCATTTAAACCCCCCATAAGCTAGCTTAGCATAGATCATTGAATCGGATTAGACCATTAGCATCTTGCTCAAAAATGACCAAAGAGTTTCAATATTTTTCCTATTTAAAACTTGACTCTTCTGTAGTTACATCGTGTACCAAGACTGACGGAAAATGAAAAGTTGCGATTTTCTAGGCCGATATGGCTAGGAACTATACTCTCATTCCGGCGTAATAATCAAAGAACTTTTCAAAAAAATATATTTGTTGAGCACCTATACTTTTAATTAAGAAAACTATCAGTCCTTAAAAAAGCTCAGAAATGGATTATCACGAAACCACTACGTTTTATGTCAATACCTGGTAGATCTTCTGCAAGCATATCTTCTCTTGCTTCTTTGTAGACTTTGGCCAATGGAGCATTTTTTTGAACAAGCTCAAGCACCTTTGGCACAATACTGGTAAAGCTGTCCTTGAAGCGCTGGCTTAAACTGACAGTTGATGAATGCATTCGGTCAACTTCATCACACAACTGAAAATTGACAAAAAGAGAAAGTTAATCATTTACTTTCACTAAAAATACTAAAAAAAAAAAACCTCAAAAACATTCTAATATTCTTTGTTGCCTCTTTTGTTGCCATTTCCCTTTAGTTATATCACTGTACAAATATTTCTAAGCTTGAATACACATGTGACCCTGGACCACAAAACCAGTCATAAGGGTCAATTTTTTCAAAATTGAGATTTATGCATGATCTGAAAGCTGAATAAATAAGCTTTCAATTGATGTATGGTTTGTTAGGATAGGAAAATATTTGGCCGAGATACAACTATTTGAAAACCTGGAATCTGAGGGTGCAAAAAAAAAAAAATAAATAAAAAAAATAAAAATAATTCAAAATACTAAGAAAATCACCTTTAAATTAAGTTCTTAGCTATGCATATTACTAATCAAAAATTAAGTTGATATACTGCATTTACAGTAATAAATTCACTAAATATCTTCATGGAACATGATCTTTACTTAATGACCTAATGATTTTTGGCATAAAAGAAAAATTTATTTTGACACATACAATGTATTTTTGGGTATTGCTACAAATATACCCCAGCGACTTAAGACTGCTTTTGTGCTCCAGGGTCACATATATTTGTGTATCCGAAGGTTTAGAAAATTACAATGTTTTTGCAAAAGAGTTATAACAGTAAATGATAATTTTAGCATACTCTTTGGTTTATATTGACATTCAACATTTATTTTAAGCTGAGAACTGATTTAAAATCTGTGATATCACTGACGCCTGAGGGTGTTTTTAAGAAAGGGTACTTCTTAAGTATATCCTCCACAGTCATTCCATCTCTTATCTCCCTTCTTCACCATGCAAAAGTTCGCTGCATTCGGTCTTTGACCACCAAGGTGTCTGGTCGCACCTTGCTGTACTGGATATGCAGGACATTCACATGACCCTCAACAGATGATGCATCCTCACCAATGACAGCAATGGCCTATTGGATCAAATTTAAAAGTCCATAATAATAAAAGTTAAACCTCAAAAACACATGATGTCATTCACTGTTTCCTTACCTTACGTTTTTTTTTGGACAAAGATATTCAATTTAAGGCTGCACAATGAATTCCTTTAAAATATTTATTATGCAAATGGATTATTCCATGTCAAATCAACCAAATTTCAGAAACTTCCCTAACTCAAATTTGTAATTTTGTTAATATTTTTATTAATTTAAATATTTATTAACATAAATAGTGATGAAAGCCAAAATATTAAATGTAATGAATGTATATTGACTAATGCACTATTTTGTAGAGGAGGGTCAAAATTATAATTTTCACCTGAGATTTAGAGCCAGAAAATATGCTGCTCCATTTGAAAACAGGTGATGGAGATTTACCGCTAATCAAGGAACCGGCTTTACTGACGAGATGCACATGCATATCGCATGAGATATTTCGCCCAGCCCTAGTTTAGAGTAATCTGTTAACAGACTGGACTGTCCAAATTATGTAATTTCATGAATAGGTGTCAACAAATTATTAGACAGAACTGTTAAACGACCAAAGCAAACGGTAAACCAAAAAAAAAAAATCTATATATCTAATGTTTGCTTTGTTCATTTATTAGTATTAGAAAGGCAAGCACTATTTTTTTTTTTTCATAATTCACATTCAAGTTAGAAGTAAATAAATTGAAACTGAACCAATATATGTAAAATGGACCAAACTTTAATGCAGCAATCATTATGGATGTTTATTTGTATCGGCTTTATATCGGCAGAACTCCATCGGACAAGTAAATTGGTCATAAAAAAAAAGTTACTTGTCTGGGAAAAAAAAACTGGATTTCTTGTGATGTAAATATACTTGTTCAATCAGCTTTGACATTTAAATCTGCATATTTGTGATATTTACCCAAAGAGCTTTTTTACCTTTATAAATGGCATTTTCACCCCTAATCTTATTAAGTGTATACTTCATTTTTCATTTTAAATTCTTAAATTTGATCAATAAATTAAATTAGGATAATAAGACACTATAGGACTGTTACCAAAAAATTTTATAATTTACACTGAAAAAATTACAACTCCAAGAAATAATGTTGATATTGTTTTAAATATTTTTTGAAAATACAAACAAGAAGTTTTGGGGGAAAAAATTATACTTTCATTCAGACAGTATGTTTGAACAGTGCATATTACAGACTCACAGCCACGCCAGCTCATAAAAAGCAGAAAGCTGTATGAATGCAGCCGAAGCACAAAATATGGGACTGACAACCGTATTCTAGTGCTGTGTAAAAATTTGCCTAATTTACTTAATTGATTACGTTGACGCATTGTTCCAGCCCTACTTAACTGTATCATACAGTATATTATAAATATAAAAACTCCACATTTTGAATGTTTAGCACAGCATGTTAACTGAGTTTCTTTGTGTGTGCTGCTTGGCCACCCTGCTTTCTAAGATATCGGCATCAGGCATAAAAAAAAAATCAATATCGGTCAACCACTAAACATAGGACAAATATAATACACAATACTCAATGTTATACTTACATTTCTGAAGTCGAAGTTTGTTGATAGGATTCTGCTGGCACTGGTTCTAGTGTTATTGTTACCACCTCCTTCATCTCGTGTACAAATTTGTTAAACTTGGCCTGTTTTTTAAAGGAGCCTTGAAATAAATATGAGATCATGTTCTCTGTGAGGCCACACTCTATTGTTTCCCCATCCACCTCATTTTCTGAAAAAAAAGGGAATGATCAGTGTGAGCTCAATGATTTAACAGCAACGATAAAATCAGTCTTTTTCAATGGACATCAATCAGTATAAAAATTGCTTTAATTAAAAATAAAAAAAATAATCCACAATAACTCTATATGTCTACACCAGAGGTTCTCAACTCTGGCCCGCGAGAACCATTTTCCTGCAGAGTTCAGCTCCAGTCCTAATCAAACACACCTGAGCAAGTTAATCAAGGTCTTTAGGATCACTAGAAAGTTACAGGCAGGTGAGTTAGATTAAGGTTGGAGCTAAACTCTGCAGGAAAATGGATCTCGCAGGCCAGAGTTGAGAACCTCTGGCATACACTCTCAGAAAAAAGTACAAAACTGTCACTGGGGCAGTACCCTAAGGTACAAAAGCTAAAAGGTACAAAAGCTAAAAGGTACTAATACGTACACTTAACGTACTAACAGAGAAATGCATATTTTTTTTCTTAGAGTGTATGATTAGAAGCAAAATTATTTAAATTAGCAGCTCAAAGACTAGAAACTTCTTTCACAGGTTTACCAGTTTTGATAATTAATGGTGAACAAATTTCACTTGCTGTCCTTTGAAGGGCTCGATGCCGACGTAAGCCTCGATCTGACAGGAAAAATGATTAGGACTCTCCTGGATTTATTTAAATATGTACCAAATAATACTGAACTCAACACGGATGATATTCGTAAATTATATTTCAGACTGACTAGGAGAGGCGTTAAAATAAAACAAGACAGGCTTTCGCTCGCGTACGGAGTGAACACGGGTAACGTTAAAGTAGTAAGAAAATTCTGGAAAACTGAATTTATAAATCTGTGGTAAAAGCGGATTCTCACACAACGCGATGGGTTTGAACTGTTTCTATGGCCGTTTCACCGCTGTTTTGTCAGCTTCTCGAGCACTGTCTCGCGGTAGAGTATAAGTTATGCGAAAGTTATATCTTAATTTCTGGCTAAATAGTAAAATAATTGTGATAAGCTTAAAATGTAAAGCAATGGGTTGGTTTTGTCAGGTCAGTGTTTTCGAAGAAAGGTTTCCCTCACGCGCCGGGTAGGCCTAGCTACAGACGCAATGTCAAGGAATTGAAAGGGAACCAACGGATTTTCACAGTACTTAAAACTAAACTTACCTCTGAATTTCTGTGCTTCGTCTTCAGTGACATGTATTCCAGCTTCTTTCAACTTTTCAAGCACATCCTCCGTCTACAACGTCTGAAGTGAGACAGCCATGATGTCGAATAACCGTCGTGCACAATCTCAACTTTGCGCGCATAAAATGCACCGCGCGGGCTACAATTCCATTGGACGACACGAATTTAAAGAATGCCGGCTGCGAAAATGCGTACTTGAACTTGGAGGCAAAGTAAAAGTACACCATATAATGTTAAATAAACGTGAAATAATTTTGTCTACATTGTGCTTTTGCTAAGAAAGATTAGTATACCTATTCTCTAACTCTAAATTAAAACAAAACTTAAAATGGCTCTTATATCAGTTTAAAATTCAATTAAAAATACAGGCATACTTTAATACATTTGAGGTGTAACTATGACCCATTGAGGGTACAACTTCACCATTTGTACCCTAAGTGTTCACAAACGGACCCCAACCGTACCCTTTTTTCTGACAGTGTGGGGTGATATCATGTCCTGAACACTTTCAGGCAAAGCATTTAAATTTTAAAACATGCCATATATTTTGAGGACAATGGCATGCCTAAAAATACACACTCATTTCACAAGTTTCTTCATGTTGATTGTAAGTTACTCTGCTCTTTTCTTTCTAGAAAAATATTGTGTTCCTTGCTTTTGTTTTAATTCCCAACAACAGAAGAGGTGCCACTGGCATTGCCCTGAGTGCCAGCAGCACATCTTGTGTCGTGTCCCTGACTTTAAAAACCACCTCCATAACCATGGTATGTGTAATGTTACTAGTTATATTTTGAAGTCTTGTTTCATTTTGATTTCATCCATGTTAAGTTTAACTCCCCTCATCTTTTTGTACTGTTTGCAGATCTTGCTGTTACAAGCAAAATGACCAACAAGCCAGAGTGTATGTATGTATTTGATACTGGTATTCCTGAATGTTTCATATTTATTGATCTTTGTCTATATATTGTCTTTACATATTTGTCTATTGTTCCTGAGAAGGGCCCTCATAAGAAAACCCAAAGGCAAGGGAGCATGTCCAGGAGCAGCCACCTGTCATTTGTTTTGATGAGAGAAATGGAATTTTTGTCTCCCCAAAAGATGCCCATGGACCCAGAAAAGCCTGCAGTGCCCTTGGAGTATCACACGTGGGTAGTATCACTGACTATAAACAGACTTGAGAATCTATTCCTTTACAAGGAAGGACCTGTACCCCAAGATGTTCGTCAAATGAAAGATAAACATTATATGTTCTCTCTCCGTCTGTACTTTCATCTTCATAACAAAAGGATTAATGAGAAATACACCAAAGCCTTGAAGATGCAAGCAAAGCAATCTGTCCACATTGGCCTACATGGGAAATTGACATTCAGGAGTGAAGGTAAGTTTTTTTTAGTGTTTAGTGCCTTTCATATTTCATACACTTCAAGAATGTTTGTAATTGTAAATCTCAAGGTTAAGTCTTTTAAGCTTTTTACAGATATCTTTATTTGGTAGCCAGTAAAAAAATGTGCAATGTTTTATAACAAACCCTCTGATGAAATGAAAACATTAATTTTTAATATTTATGTCACGGTGCACACAGCAGGGAGGAACGAGGAACACGGAAATGAAGAGTAAACTCAAATCAAAAGTCTTTAATGAATCCAAACAAGGCAGGGCAAGACAAGGCAAGCCAGACACAGACAGGAACACCAGGGAGTAACGAGTAGACCAGACAAACACTAACTGAACAGACAGGACTATAAATTCACAGGATAATTAACAAAACACAGCTGGAACAGAATTAACTAATAATCACACTAAAAAAGGACAGGAAACAAACCAAATAAGGAAACATGAGGCGGGAACACATGACACACAAGACAGAGGACTGACAGTTTACCTTTTAATCAACATTACTTCACCATATTCCAAAGGTCTGTATTTCGTAGTTTCAACAAGCTCACCAGAGCCTGGCAGTGATTGCTGGGGACAGACAAATGTACATGCTAGGAAGTAGATCCCAGAATTCCAGTTGCAAAACCAAGCAAACCGACTGGTATACATGTCTTCACATAAGGAGTATAATGTTTAAATATCATATCTAGCCTTGAGCAAAGTCATACTGGATTGGTTATAAATGTTTTATAAATATTAAAACAATTATAACCAATCCAGTATGACTTTGCTCAAGGCTAGATATGATTTATTTTTTCCCATCTTTATCTAGATGAAGGTTGTATACTTAACTAAAACAAGAAATAACAACCAACACACGCAGACAGGCTATATTGTAGAAATTTTACTTTGTGTATTATAAAAGTGTTGCTGCCGAAACTTAAAAGGAAACACATTCTTGACTCCACTGACCCTATAGTGGTAATGGAGATAGACTGTGTATCCATGTTCAGGTTTACATACTGTATAATTCTATTCCAAGGAGTTCCATGGGGCGGGGGAAAAATGTTCCAGTTGAAGTTCTATGCATGTGACTGCAAAACAATTTTAGTTATTCTTTATTCTTTTGTACAATACCTGCTCCCTTGTTCAACCAACAGTGTCATGTTTAACTACTCATAAGATTCAGTCTGTCTTTCTACTGTCTATACCTACAACAAGATTAAGTGGTTCAACATTAAGTTCATCTCCTTCTCTGTGTGTGTGTGTGGCTCATTTGCAATAAAGATGATGGATCTTGGAAGCTTGTTAAAAATAAGGTATTACGTCATGTTACAACATATAAAGTGTATAAGGAAAATGTTTTATTTTCCAGGGTGTTCCTGCACAGTCAGCATCTATGGACTGTGGTGTATTCATGCTAATGGTAACTAATTACAGTTGTTTTGTTTCCCCATCACAACATTCATCCCCACTTGCATAGTCACTGTCATCAAAAGACTTCAGGCTGATCCCAATTAAACAAAAAAGATTTATATACATTTTCAGGTATTGTCAAATTAATTCAAAATTGTTAAAAATGTGTTATCTGTTTGGCAGTATGCATTTTATATGGCACTTAACGGGGAGTTTGACTTCACCCAGGTAAGCAAAGTATCCTCTCCTTTTCTATATTGATAAAAGGTGTTACTTCTGGATATTTAAACATCCATTTCCAAATTTATCTTTTGCTTTTCAGCATGATATGGCCCATATGAGGAGTTGGTGGGTGAATCTGCACTTATCCAAAATTACACATGGAAGGTAATCCATTTTACACAAGTAATGTTTGGTAGGCTAATAAAGTTACATTAGAATGGTGTTTTTTTTTGTTGTTGTTGTTTTTTTCACACGAATACATTTTGTACGTTGTACGTACACTTTGATTTGAGCGAAAACAACGTATCCATGTGGCGCAGCTGGCACAGAAGAGCATACGCTGTTTGCGTTCAGTGGATATTCTCCAAAATGGCGCTAGGGTGACGCGGAGGAGGCGAATTTGAATAAAGTTGTTTTTGTTTTTTTTCTTTTGCGCACAAAAAGTATTCTCGTAGCTTCGTAAAATTAGATTGAACCTCTGATGTCACATGGATTATTTTACTGTTCTCCTTGCTATGTTTCTGGACCTTTATATCTGTTGAAAACAACACAAGTGAACAGAATAAGAACAGGAAGCTGCGGCTTGGAAGTTTCAATGTTCAGAGTGTGATTTAATCGGCAGAAAGAGCTGCACGGTCATACGCAATAACCCAGAATAAATAGACTGTCGTTTTAGCTGACAGTTTCACATCACTTTACTACAGCCTCACATCAACACATCTGTCATTTCATCACTGAACCAGTTTAGAAGAGTTTGTCTTTTCATATTCGTGGACTGAAACCGCTGAAGATGTTTGACAGATTTTGGTTCTGTTTGTGTTTGTGGCGTCTGATTGGTGAGTTTGAAATGTGTTTTTAAATGTTTGTTTTTTCTAAATATCTTTTACATAGAAACACTGAAGCTCAAACAGCAGCGGCTTTAGTTTCAGTCGTGACGTGATTCTCATCTGAAGTGTTTTCTGTGTTTGATTTTGTGGAGCTCAAAGCTCCTGCATCAGTAAATCAGAGTTTTATTGAAAACCACCACAAAGACTCAGTAATAAATCAGTTATGTTTTTTGTTCATTTCAAATGTGAATTTCAAACTGTTTTCAAACTGTTTACTTTAGTACTTTAGTAAACCGTCATAAAGTTATTTAAAATCTTCATCTGTTACAAACTCTGTTTCTGTGTTCTTCAGGTGTGTTTGCTGATTCAGATGCAGTGAAGTCAGTGTCAGTGATGGAGGGAGATTCAGTCTCTCTACATACTGAACTACAGACAGAGGATCTGATAACGTGGACATTTGGACTTTCAGAGACTCTTATAGCTGTAATCATTAAAGAGGATGTAATCTTCTCCACATTTGATGGTCCTGATGGGAGATTCAGAGACAGACTGAAGGTGGATCATCAGACTGGATCTCTGACCATCACAAACATCACAACCACAGACTCTGGACTTTATCATGTAAACATCAAAGGCATGAAACTGATGACATACAGATTCAATCTTACTGTCTATGGTGAGTCACAATTACAGTATCATTTGTGCTGATGGCCTTCATAATAACACTTTCAAGTATTTTCATGAATTAAAGTCAACAAAGCAGAAAAGCCTGAAAACAATGTCCTTTGTTTAAAATTAAAACAAAGAAACTTTTATTCAGAGGCCATAAAAAAAATGACACAACTGCCCAGTGCAGAGACAAAATTATTACAATATTGCATCTCCATCAGTGTCAGCTGAAGTATTTGTACACATTGAGAGAGTCATAGAGCCAATTTAATGAATGGGGATTATAAGGAGGCCATGATTGACAATTGCCAGTGGAGGGAATTTGGCCAGGACACCGGGGTTACACCCCTACTCTTTTACAATGAGTGTCATGGGATTTTTAATGACCACAGAGAGTCAGGACCTCGGTTTAACGTCTCATCCGAAATATGGTGCTTTTTTACAGTGTAGTGTCCCCGTCACTATACTGGGGCATTAGGACCCACACAGACCACAGGGTGAGCACCCCCTGCTGGCCTCACTAACACCTCTTCCAGCAGCAACCTAGTTTTCCCAGGAGGTCTCCCATCCAGGTACTGACCCGGCTCAACCCTGCTTAGCTTCAGTGGGCAACCAGTCTTGGGCTGCAGGGTGATATGTCTGTGGATGTAGCTGTGGGGTCAGAATTTGGACAACACTACAAAATGGCTGACACCTGATATAGTGCTCTATATAGTAGATAGGGAGCGGTTTCAGACACAGCTAAAGTATCACGCGTCTGTTTTCCAAATTGCCTTTCTAAGGCTAATTGCTAAAGCTACAATCGTCTCTGTCTGTTTTCACTGATGCTGCCTTCAAGTTCTACTGATCGTGAATAGGAGTCGCTTGAAGTTGTCAAGCTCATAATCAGAAGTGGGACTTATAAAGTTTGTGATAGCATGAGACCAGCTATGTTGTTATTTTTATTGCACCGTGCTCCCATCTGTGTAATTCATAAGCGCGAATTAATTTTGTACACCGTATAATCAGATGACTGACTTTGAAACAGAGTATGTTTTCTGTAAACATAACAGGATTTTACTCTTCTCTGGGAGCACCAGCTCATTTGCATTTAAAGCGACATACTCATCCACGACATGAAGAATCATGACGTGATTCTTAGTCTCGCGTAGCCAGACTTTCAGACTGACAGCTGAAGGTCTGGAATCCAGCATTTAGTTGATCCTGATAAGCGCTCGTCGTCACTGTTGTAAACACGACAGCTTTCTTCTTTCGTCAGGCGGTTTGGTGTCATGGCATCTTTGTTTCCAGGCGGAGCGTTAAAGAACGCATACGTCTCCCAGAAATCCCATATAATTCAACCAATCCGATGACGACTTCGAAACTCCTGATGTGTTTCCACTTTTGTGTGCCATATGCATCAGACATTTAGCCAGCGGTCCGTGGGCGTGACGTCCGAGGCTGAGACTACGTGATTCTCACCTGAACTCAAAGTGTTTTCTGTGAATGATGTTGTGGAGCTCAAATCAAGATCAGTTCCTGCATCAGCAAATGGGTTTTTATTCAGAATCACCACAAAGATGCAGTTATTAATTTGTTTTGTTGTTCGGATATTACAGATCTCAAATGTATATGTCAAACTGTTTACTTAAGTACACCATCATGAAGCTATTTAAATGTCTTAATTTGACTGTTTGTGTTTGTTGTTCAGGTGTGTTTGCTGATTCAGATGCAGTGAAGTCAGTGATGGAGGGAGATTCAGTCACTCTAGAATCAAGTCTTACTGAACTACAGACACATGATGTGATAATATGGACATTTGGACATCCAGAGACTCATATAGCTGAAATCATTAAAGACACTGGAAGATTCTCCACATATGAAGGTCCTGATGGGAGATTCAGAGACAGACTGAAGCTGGATCATCAGACTGGATCTCTGACCATCAGAAACACCAGAACCACACACTCTGGACCTTATCAAGTGACCGTCAAAAGCACAAAATCGACCACATACAGATTCAATGTTACTGTCTCTGGTGAGTCACAATTACAGTGTCATTTGTGCTGCTGGTCTTCATAATTATACACAAATAATTAAGCAAACCTTTTACTTATTTATTGATGCATTTTATTTTTTTACCTTTTTCTTTCATTTGCTCATTATTGTATGACATTTTCCTCTTTTCAGTGAAGCCAGTTCCTCATTAATTAACATTAATCAAATTTCCCCATTGCTTCAACATTTGAATTTTCTCCCCTTCTGTGCTCTGTTCTGTTGAATAAAGCAGGGAGTGAATTACAGCATTCAGAGGGTCATTACTGCAGTGTTATCAATACATCAAATAAACAGCAATAATACAACGACTACTCTAGAATACCATGGCCTATAAATCCCAACTAATGCTAATCTAACTTTTCTACCGTGAATAGTTGATGTTTGTAAATGTTTGTTATCTTATTCTGGCTGACAGTGCCTTCACTGCATCAACTGTATTTATTCTGAACATTTTATGGCACACCTCTGCATGACAACATGACTTTACTCAACACTTTTCATCTCGGGTGCATCTGATTGACAGATAAACCATGTGCTTAGTTTTTTATGTTAATGTTGTAGCTATTTCAGTAAAGATTCATACATTAAAAAGGTTGCATCAAGTTAAAAAGGACAAACTTCATCATTCTGCTGAACTGTGCACATGTATTTTAACACTTATGTTAGGCCTATGTTCTTTCTTCCTCCATCCATGCAATAAATGAACATCCTGAATGAATAAGTGTATTTGCTCAGGTAGTGTCACTGGCGTTGCCCATATCAGTTGCAGCCAAAATTACAGTTTTGGGGGTTTAAGAAAACAATTGAGATGGAGACTAACAGAATCTACATTAAACACAGACTTACTCTATTTTCCAGCTCATCTGCCGGTTCCTGTCTTCAGCAGAATCTTTTTATCATCATCATCAATATCATCATCATCATCATCATCATCATATTGTTCATTGCTGTGTTCAGTGGTGAATGTGAGTCATGTGACTCTCTCCTGGTACAATGGAAACAGTTTATTGTCCAGCATCAGTGTGTCTGATCTCAGCATCAGTCTCTCTCTACCTCTGGAGGTGGAATATCAGGAAAAAAACACCTACAGCTGTGTGCTCAACAATCCCATCAGCAATCAGACTCAACATCTGGACATCAGTCAGCTCTGTCCAGGGGCGGACTTAACCAATAAGCGAGGTAAGCGGCCCTGCGCTACAACGTATTTGGCAAACGCTCCAATCAAATGTTTCTATTTACAGTGTGTTTTTTTTGCAGTGTTGAGCAATGTAGCCAATCACAGACATATCTGTTGATTTCTTGAGCACAATGACCAGAAGTATTTAAGTTAGAATCCACTCGCCACTCAAAACGCTGAGTTTTTGTCCACAGCTGAGGTCTGTAAGCTCGTGACTCCTCTCATTATAATAAAGTGTAGATTGGATGTAAATAAGAGTTTAATTGTGCAGCGCAGACAGCTTCATTGATTAAAAGAATGCCGTGAGATCATGATGAACTGAAGTGAGTGACAGCTTTTAGTGATTATAGAGGGAGCGCTCTTTGTGCACTTTCTAGACTGTATAACCCTGTCTCACTGTCACAGAACAGAGATATTCACCTCAGAGAAGAAATTGTGTTTCATGTCATGATTTTATTTGTCTTGATGTTTCAAAATCGCAAGAATGTGATGATTTGAGATTTTCACTTAATAATAGATTACATTTTCAGTTTGTTTCTCAGCAAACCCCACTGTATGCCTTCAGGGCTGCATTTCTCAAAAGCATCTTTCAAAGTTGATTGTAGAGTCCATTGGTGGCAGTGGTTCT
Source organism: Tor tambroides (assembly GCA_021397915.2). Classification (NCBI taxonomy): domain Eukaryota; kingdom Metazoa; phylum Chordata; class Actinopteri; order Cypriniformes; family Cyprinidae; genus Tor; species Tor tambroides. The sequence continues at coordinate 12,945 of JAFVLL020042773.1, forward strand.
ACAATCTACTTAGGCTTACGATGGTTTTGGGAAAAGCAGCCCAGAACACTTGGAATAAGGAATGAGTTGCATGGGATAATTTTATGACATTTTAATCCTTTTTGTAAAAAGACTGAAGAAGGTTACAATTCATTAAATGGACAAGTACAAGTATTTTTTTTTAATCTTGATAATGTCTTTTGTGATCTGAAAAATAAGGTAGCCTGATATAGATTTAGAACAGGTTGAACGGGTTGATTGATTATTTACTGAAGTTGTGAAGGGTTAAATAAACTATAAACTATGAGAGAGACATCGAGCAAAATAAGGGTTAGGTGTAAAAGAGCACATAGTTATTGTGTTGGGGCCCCATACCTGGAATCTGCTTAGGGCCCCCAAATCACTAAGTCCGCCCCTGACTCTGTCACACATGTTCAGGTACACCAGCGCTGATATTAACATTTATGACGCGGCTTTATGGAATACTAGATTTTGATTGGTCAGTTGCTTCATTCAAGTATTTCCTAATATTCACTGTAATCCATAGCAATTTCAGAACACATATTTGGTTTAGGCACGGACTCGCGCTCTCTTGATTCATATAAACGCATCTGGTGCCATCTTGAGTTTCAGTTATTACTTCAGTATTAAAATAACTGAAAGTCAAATCAATATATCATATCTACTTATTGATTTATTTGGTCAATAGCCCCGTAAAAAGTGGAATAATTAGCCGGTAATTATCACAAAATAAATCATGCTTCGCAAATGTGTTCCAGTCGGCTGAAGGACTTTATAAATTCCTCTTTTTCAAAACTATTGAAATTTTTAAAAATTTCAACAGGAACCGAGACTTGTCAATTTTATAGCATTTTATAAACAATCTGATATAGAAAGTTAAAAATAAATCTGGAATGTAATAATGATTTAATTAAAAATAAATTGACATGCTTGGAATTAAAATGATAAATTGAAATTGAAATGATACTATAGCCTACTTAATTCGATCTACTTTAAACCGATGACAAATAAAACAGCTGTAACTAATACTGGTATTGACTGATCAGGGGCTGTTTCATAAAACAAGTTTACCAAATAGGCCAGGCTTATTTCAGTTAGTCTGACTTATTGTCACTTGATTTGGTTTCTGAAAGCAAATTTACCGTAGCTCAAGCTCAGTCACTGTGGCAACTTATGCTGGCAAATTAACCTGGTCAGGAAAGGCTAACTGTCAGGCTAAGCTGAGCTCCTCTAACTCTGACCAATAGGAACGCATCGATATTACCACTGACTCTCTCACATACAATTCTCAACATACAATATGACTTTATTATCAGTCCAAAAATAAAAGTATACAGAAAATGCAACTTAAATAAATCAAATAAATAAACATATAGGCTACAGCCAACTGTATTTAATGTATTGTGCCCAAAATTTAATGACCTTTTTTAAAAAAAAAAAAAACATTTTAACATAGTTGCTGCTTGCGCATTCAGTTGATCAGCAGTTTCTAGCCATGCAGCCTTTCTCTCGGGTTTTATGACAACTGTACCTTTATGGTTATTAGAACATTAAAACATTACAATCTAAAATTGCTCTTTAAAGCGTTAAAAACACTTAATTAAAAGCTAAAATCACTGAATTAAAAATGAAATTAAATAATACAAAAAACAGACTACATTTTAACTGATAAGATACACATAGCCTAATTTGAGCTAGTAGGGCTGTATTAGCCAGCTTACTTTTGATTTACAGTTACTGCTATCATAAAAATACACTTATAAGTAGGATTAAAGAGTTACTCCACCCCAAAATGAACATTTTTTTTCATTAATCACTTACCCCCATGTCATTCCAAACCCGTAAAAGCTTCATTCGCCTTCGAAACACAATTTAAGATATTTTGAATGAAAGCTATTCATTCGGCTATTTCCATTAACTGTAAATAGTGATAGATGCTATTTACACTGTGCAAATAGCTATAGATTCTATTTACACTTTTAAAATAGCAAGATTTTCTGCTATTTATACTACTTATTACAAATAGTAGCAATTATCTGCACTTCAGTATTGTATTACATTATAAAACAGTACGCAATAACATATTGAGTGTAAATTATACTTTCAATTCAAATTAGGCTATTAAATGGATGCCACCTTTTTGGGTTAATAAAGCCCTCTCTACACCTACCCTAACCCTACCTGATACTGTATTTTCAACTTTTTGATTATTTCCTTCATTTTTATTGAAAATAAATGCCTTTTTGATGCAATATGAGATTTGAAAAGGGAGAAAAAAAGTTTGGCAAAAGGCGGGTTCGAACTCGGGTCGATCGCGTCAAAAAGCACGTGTGTTTTTGCAGTGTTAGCTATCCCAATCACACGTTGGTGGGCGGAGTTAGTGTAAATAGCCTTTGCCAACAAGGTGGGCTATGTGCACTTAGTGTAAATAGACACTCAGTTATTTTTTAAAGTGCGAAAATTTTGGACGAAGATTTCAGACTCAGTGTGCAATGACCTTAAGCCTCGCCCACTCCTGACAGCAAAATAGATATATTTTCATGACTTTCTAACATTTACAGATGAAGAGTATAACTGTAACATGTCTGTTATGTACTGGGGAAAACACAACGTCTTAAATGCATTAAACAGCACAAATATATTCGCTGTTTGCCATGGTGGATCGATTTGATCCGTGATCAACATTAAGGGCTTCTTAAGAATAAGTGTACACATCAAATTATCTTGACTCATTGAACCTGGATCGAATTAGTCAGATTGCGTGAACTTAAATTGCCGTTTATGAAACTGTTTTCGGCCTGATTGATTTCTGAGGTTATTACAAGTCAGATTTTGGACTTTAATCTCCGCTTTTCTTAGTGTCATTTATGAAACAGCCCCCTGCTCTCACTATTATCTCTATCTTTTCTGTTCTTCATGTCTGATGTGTTTATTCCTCAGACTCTGTCAGCGGTTGTGATTCTGCTGAAGCTGTGATCCGATTGGTCGTCTCTGCTCTGGTGGGCGTGGCTGCTGTCGCTGCTGTTGTTGTTCTGGTTTATGACATCAGATCCAGAAGAGCTGAACAGGATAGGCCTATTTGATTACTGATTGTTAATATCTTTCTATATTCCTCTTCCTCAAATACTTAAATCTGAACTTTGTTTGAATCTTTATTTTTTTTTTATTCTCAATCTCAACATGTTTGATGTTCATGTCCCATATTCACTCTAGATGATGTTCTATTTTATTTTATTTTATTCTATTCTATAATAAACATTTGAAATGATTACAACAGTGTTTCCTATTCTTGCACAGATATTGCTATGTTTTTATTCATTTATTGTGTTTATCAAATAATTCTTGCACAGTTCTATCAGTTGATCTGTTCCTGCTCCATAAACCCATTAAGAGAAACTCTGAAATCAGTCTGAGAGGAGAAACAATTGAGACATTTGATAAGAAATGAAAACGAGCCACATGAAGACAGTTACAGGAGAGAGCAGAGCCAAACGCTCTCAGGATCTCAGGATAAAACACTGCTTTTTAAGACACTTTTAACTTCTCTAGCCACTGATCATGTTATGGATCAGTTTATTTCTGTTGAAAACCACAACACTGAACAGATCCACAGAAGCTGAAGTTGGAGAGAAAAGCAGGTAAAGTTCACATGTTGTGAAATGAGCAAGAAAATAGGTAGACGGTCACACTCATCAGCACAGAATAAATAGACTTTTATTTTAGTTTACGGTAGAGTTTCACATCACATTACTACAGAGCAGCTTCCCGTCGGCGCACCAGTTTGTTTTTCATATTTGTGGCCTCAATCTATTGAAGATGTTTGACAGATTGTGTTTGTGGCGTCTGGTTTGTGAGTTTGAAATGTGATTGTATGATTTCAGTTGTTTCAGAAGCAGTTATTAATGAATTTTGTTGTTTGGATATTATTTATTTTGTTTACTTAGGTGAACCATCATAAAGTTATTTAAAAGTTTTAATCTGACTGTTCCTGTTCTTTAGGTGTGTTTGCTGATTCAGATGCAGTGAAGTCAGTGTCTGTGATGGAGGGAGATTCAGTCTCTCTAGAATCTGGTCTTAATAAAATACAAACACATGATCTGTTAATGTGGACATTTGGACTTTCAGAGACTCGAATAGTTCAAATCAATAAAGACACTGGAAGAATCTCCACATTTGGTGTTCTTGATGGGAGATTCAGAGACAGACTGAAGGTGGATCATTAGACTGGATTTCTGACAGAAAACAAAATAAGCGTATCGCCCATCCCTAATATTTGCCGTTATGCATAGCAACGCTGTATATCGCGGTGAACTCACGCTTTTTTAATTCATACAAATGCATCTGGTGCCATCTTGTGTCTCAGTTATCACTGCAGTATTGATATTGAGTATTGTTTGTGGATCACTGTAGCTCCTGGCTCCGTTCTTCTTTTTAGTGGCGTAGTGTGACGTTTGAGCTTGGGGAGGCCAAACCGAGCCGGACGATTTCATCAGTCACACTTTTAAACACATTTTAGTTTTGCTATAGTAAATCTACAAATTCACACTCTCTGTACCATATTCAAGTGATTTTACTATGATTACATGTGAGTTTGTCAGTCATGGCAATCACATACATCACACGGCTGCGCTTCATCCGGTAAAACCTCCTGCCGTTGTCTCCTCCTTGAATGCTTCCAACAAGGCTGATGTGCACTGCTTCTGTCTAAAACAACAAACAAAAAAACACTCTAATGTAACTTTATTAGCCTACCAAACATTACTTGTGTAAAATGGATTACCTTCCATGTGTAATTTTGGATAAGAGCAGATTCACCCACCAACTCCTCATATGGGCCATATCACGCTGAAAAGCAAAAGATAAATTTGGAAATGGATGTTTAAACATCCAGAAGTAACACCTTTTACCAATATAGAAAAGGAGAGGATACTTTGCTTACCTGGGTTAAGTCAAACTCCCCGTTAAGTGCCATATAAAATGCATACTGCCAAACACATTTTTTAACAATTTTGAAACTGAACTGTTAATTTGACAATACCTGAAAAAGTATATAAATCTTTTTTTCATTGGGATCAGCCTGATGCCTTTTGATGACAGTGACTATGCAAGTGGGGATGAATGTTGTGATGGGGAAACAAAACAACTGTAACTAGTTACTATTAGCATGAATACATCACAATCCATAGGTGCTGTCTGTGCAGGAAATAAAACATGTTCCTTATACACTTTATATGTTGTAACATGAAGTAATACCTTATTTTTCACAAGCTTCCAAGATCCATCATCTTTATTGTAATTGAGCTATAAAAATATATACAGAGAAGGAGATGCACTTAATGTTGAACCACTTAATCTTGTTGTAGGTATAGACAGTAGAAAGACAGACTGAATCTGATGAGTAGTTAAGCATGACACTTTTACTTGGGAGCAGGTATTGTACAAAAGAACTTCAACTGGAACATTTTTCCCCCGTGGAACTCCTTGGAATAGAATTATACAGTATGTAAACCTGAACATGCATACACAGTCTATCTCCATTACCACTATAGGGTCAGTGGAGTCAAGGATGTGTATTCTTTTAAGTTTCGGCAGCAACACCTTTATAATACACAAAGTACAATTTCTACAATATAGCCTGTCTGTGTGTGTTGGTTGTTATTTCTTTTCAGAAACTATTGAAATTTAAAGTAACCATGACAAGAACTAATTAAGGTTGCTCAAAATTAGAGCATTTAATATAACATAGAAAGATATAGGCCTAGCTATAAAGTTATAGAGTAAGAATAAATCTGGATGTAAATTTAGCTTGCATGTTGGGATTCTTGAACATTAGAGATAATTATTTATACACTGTAATAGTTTCAAACTCCACAAAATACCACATTTATGCTATTTTTTAATATTACCAGTTAATATTAACAATTAATTATCCCCAGTTGTTAACTGCTTTTTATTTGTTGTATAGCATTACAGTTTAATATTCTTTCATTTTCTCGTGCTTTGATGTAATCCTGCAACTGTCCTATTACAGTTGTAATTTGACTTACATTTGTGTCTTGTACATGTAAACAATAATGATAGTAATAATAATAATTAAAATTTAAAATAATTAAAAATTAAAATGCTTAATATTCACATTTATGTGTGTTAGTATTTTCTGCCATGGTTAGCACTTGGTGCAGATGTGAAGGGGGAGGAGAATTTATACGTGCGTCACATTTAGTCGATAAAACACTTCCACAGAAGATACCTGTGTATCCTCGCTCATAGCTCCTCTGGGAGCCTCCTCACTCCTCGATCCTCGCAGTGCAATTAGAGAATTGAGATGTCCTTCAAGATGGCTGAGCTCGATCGGTTTCCAGGTCATAAGATGGAGGAGCGAGGAAACGAGGAGGGATTTTGAGAAGCTCCCCATGTCTGCAGCCAGACCCTTCTCACATCACCTCATCTGTCATTTCATTATTGAACCGGTTTAGAAGGGTTCATCTTTTCATATTTGTGGACTGAAACCGCTGAAGATGTTTGACAGATTTTGGTTCTGTTTGTGTTTGTGGCGTCTGATTGGTGAGTTTGAAATGTGTTTTTATATGTTTGTTTTTTATAAATGTCCTTTCACTGAAGCTCAAACAGCAGCAGCTTTAGTTTCAGGCGTGACGTGATTCTCATCTGAAGTGTTTTCTGTGTTTGATGTTGTGGAGCTCAAAGCTCACGCATCAGTAAATGAGTTTTATTCAAAACCACCACAAACATGCAGTTATTAATCAGTTTTGTTGTTTGGATATTATTCATTTCAAAAATGAATTTCAATTTCTGACTGCTTTTGTTTGTTGTTCAGGTGTGTTTGCTGATTCAGATGCAGTGAAGTCAGTGTCAGTGATGGAGGGAGATTCAGTCACTCTAGAATCTGGTCTTACTGAAATACAGACAGACGATATGATAATGTGGACATTTGGACTTTCAGAAACTTGTGTAGCTGAAATTATTAAAGACACTGGAAGATTCTCCACATATGATGTTCTTGATGGGAGATTCAGAGACAGACTGAAGGCGGATCATCAGACTGGATCTCTGATCATCACAAACACCAGAACCACAGACTCTGGACCTTATCAAGTAGCCATCAGCAGCAGGACAGATATCACATACAGATTCAATCTTATTGTCTCTGGTGAGTCACAGTTACAGTGCCATTTGTGCTGCTGGTCTTCATAATAATAATAATTCACAAATAATTATTTATTTAATATCACATACACATTTATTGAAAGTGTTATCAGTGTAATGAATAAACAGCAATAACACAACGCTTCCATGAGCGGACTACCATAGAATATCATGGCCTATATATCCCAGCTAATGCTAATCTAATTTTCTTCCCAGACCAGTAAAAAACCTTTCATGCTTCTTATCTTTTTCTGGCTGATGGTGCCTTCGCTGCATCAACTGTATTTATTTATACCGAACATTTTATGGCACACCTCTGCATGGCAACAGGTGTGTAGCTGACGCTTTTCATCTCATGTGCATCTGATTGACAGATAAACCGTGCACGCTTATTTCAGAGTTTCTGTGATTAATGTTAATTAATTCAGTAAAGATTTGGCTTCATACATTCAGTTAAAAAGGACAAACTTCATAATTCAACTGAGCTGTGCACACTTACATTAGGCCCATGTTGTATTATTTATTAATTAATTAATGCAAGCTTTGTTCATGCAATAAATGCACGTCCTGAATGAATGAGCATATTTGCTCAGGTAATGTCAACAGTTTTGGAGGTTTGAGAAAATAACTAAAATGAAGACTAACAGAATCTATATTAAACACTCTGAATTATTCTCTCATGTTTTCCAGCTCGTCTGCCGGTTCCTGTCTTCAGCAGAATCTTTTCTTCATCATCATCATCTTCATCATCATATTGTTCATTGCTGTGTTCAGTGGTGAATGTAGGTCATGTGACTCTCTCCTGGTACAAAGGAAACAGTTTATTGTCCAGCATCAGTGTGTCTGATCTCAGCATCAGTCTCTCTCTACCTCTGGAGGTGGAATATCAGGATAAAAACACCTACAGCTGTGTGCTCAACAATCCCATCAGCAACCAGACTCAACATCTGGACATCAGTCAACTCTGTCCAGGGGAGGACTTAAACAATAAGCGAGGTAAGCTGCCGCTTAAAGCCCCGGGGAATCAGGGGGCCCCATCTGATAGTTGGCAAAATATATTTGGTAAATGCTCCTGTGTGTAGTGTCAAATGTTTCTATTTACAGTGTGTTTTTTGCAGTGTTGAGCAATGTAGCCAATCACAGACATATCTGTTGATTTCTTGAGCACAGTGACCAGAAGTGTTTAAGTTAGAATCCACTCGCCACTCAAAACACTGAGTTTTTGTCCACTGCTGAGGTCTGTAAGCTCATGACTCCTCTCATTATAACAAAGTGTAGATTGGATGTAAATAAGAGTTTAATTGTGCAGCACAGACAGCTTCATTGATTAACAGAACGCCATGAGATCATGATGAACTGAAGTGAGTGACAGCATTTACTGATTATAGAGGGAGCGCTCTTTGCGCACTTTCTAGTTTGTATAACCCTGTCTCACTGTCACAGAACCGAGATATTCACCTCAGAGAAGTATTGTGTTTCATATCTTGATGTTTCATAATTGCATGAATGCGATGACTGGAGATTTTCGTTTAATAATAGATTTCATTTTCGATTTATTTGCCTTCAGAACACTCGGAATACGAAACAAGTTGCATGCGATCATTTTTATGACATTTGAATAATTTTTACTAAAAGATTGAAGAATTACTCAGCTATTACTTTAGTATTAATATTGAGTATTGTGGCCTTGTTCTTCTTATTGCTAAGCCATTTGTTTTGACACTGCAATGTTTGAAGAATATATACAGGTATAAAATAATTTAAAGTCAAATTTCCTATCCACGTATTTACTTATTTGGTCAATAGTCCTGTAAAAAGTTATAATAATTAGTTATAAATATTAGTTATAATAAATAAGCACAATAAACAAATATAAGGCTCCTACAATAAATCTAAAAGCAAAACGTGAAAAGTGCTATATTGCGGAATGGAAATGGTAAATGAGACAATGAATGATCCTCTGCTGCCATCTACTTGTCATAGCGGGAATATCATGACATTTATTTTAATAGTATTTGTTTTTCTACCAGGTGTCAGAAATTTTCCACTTAAGCATGGCAAATTTTCCATGAATTGTCTCTGTAAGTAAAAATGAAAAAAAAAATGCAAATGTTCTTTAAAGCGAATTTTACATACAGTGTTCTTATTTAATATAAAAACGTACACATATATGAATAACTTTGAGGTAAATGAATAATGAATTGCTTGCAGAGAATTTTCTGCGGGGGTTAGGGGCTAGAATACAGGGGGTGCCAGCACTGATCTTGCATACCCCTCAGCAAATATGCAGTTGTGACCCTGGTTCTGGTTTATGACATCAGATCCAGGAGAGCTGAACAGGGTGTTTGATTGCTGATTTTTAAAGTCTTTCTATATTCCTCTTCCTCCGAACTTTGTTAGTTTGAATCTTAATTCAAGAAATGGCTAAAAACACATCTCTTCCATCTTTATTTATCTAGCCTAACTCTAGCACTCTCAAAAACACTTAACCCTCTAACACTTGCACTCTCTATTTGTTTTCTAACTGCTTGTTCTCTTAAAAAAGACCTTTAACACTAGCTTTCTCTTTTCTTTTTCTATTCTATCTACTTATTTTATTTTTATTAAATGTATGTGTGTGTGTGTGTGTGTGTGTGTATGTATGTATGTAACAATATATATTGTTGCTCTTTTGTTGGTTTTGATTGCTTCTATTGTCTTCATTTGTTAGTCACTTTGTATAAAAGCGTCTGCTAAATGACTAAATGTAAATGTAAATTTGAATCTTTTGATTCTTTACATTAAGGAGTTTGATGTTCATATCCACTCTAGATGTTCTATTCTATTCTACAATAAACATTTGATATGATTATAGCAGTGTTTCCTGTTCCTGGCACAGATGTTAAATATCATGAATATGTATTGATTGTGTATGAATATTAATTAGGCTATATGAAAACATCAGAGAACACTATGCACACACTCATATCAGCAGATTTGTTCCTGAAACATAAAGCTTTTAGAGAAACACTGAAATCATTCTGAGATGAGAAAAAATTTAGATACTTGATAAATGAACAACAAGCGAACTGAAGACAGAAGGATGAGCGACTGAAACGTAGCCATTGTACGTAAGAATGGGCGTGGCCAAATGGAACGCTTGTTCTTCCGGCCCGGTCAGCCGCTGCTGTTAGTCGTACAGAAATAGGTAACTATATTTGTTTGATGGTAGTATTTGTTATAATCACGATACGCATTCGGAACGCATACTATTTTACGCTCTATTTCGGCCGCGTGAACCAGATAGCGGATATATCGCTGAAACTGACAGTTCGCAAAACGTAACGTAAACAGCTCGATATTCGCAAACGATCTGTTCGCTAAATCACTCCGTTCGGGAAAACGGTTTAGAAGTAACGGTGAGAGCAATATTGTTAACTATATTAGCGGTCATTAATTTGATACTTGACATGAACATTGTCCGCGAAAATTAATAACGATGTTATCAATGTTTTAAGAACAAAAAGCAGCAGCAGTCTATACGGCCTGTCATAGATATCCAAGGGCTTGGGACTGAAATATGCAAAAATAAGAGTTTATTGAAGAGAACAGTGAGAACATGATCCAGAATCCTGCAGTATGAAACCTCAGATACTGAAAGACAAAGAGGTTAGTGTTTATTCTTGATTCTTTATTGAAAAGAAACTAAGGTCGCAAAATAGTTACTCCAAATAATATATGGACAGATAAATGACCTTGTAGAGCTGTTATTTAGAAGATTTGAAGATACTGACATGATGCATGTATTAACCCCACACGTACATCACGGAGATGACTATTTGATGTCTGCATTTACTAATGTTTGCTCATCTGCAATATGTCTATAGGCTGTTTCCTAGCAGATGTCAAATAGATGTTTATTAGATGTCTTTAAGATGCTTATGATTTAGAATGTAGGTAAAACTGACATCTTAAAGAAGTCTATCACATGTTTGTACACAGCAGATGCTTTCCAGATCAAGCGATCTTTAACAGACATGTTGCAGATGTGTGTGTGCTATCTGGGAAGATCCTTATTCTTCAGCTATAATTAAGTAGATGAGACTAAATTGTTACATTTGGCATACATTTGGCAATTAGTGAAAGCAGTTAGTAAAAGAACATAAACTAATCTTCACTGGTGTTCCATAGAATGACCCTGTTCGTAAATTACTCCATACGGGTTCATACAGTGAGAACAGTATTTTTAACTACATTAGCGGGCATTAATTTGATACTTAACATGAAAATTGTCTGCGACAAGCGATGTTAACAGTTTTTTAAGAACAAAAAGCAGCAGCGATCATTATGGCCTGTCATATATATCTATGGGCTTGGGACAGAAATGTGCAAAAATAAGAGTTTATTGAAGAAAACAGTGAGAACATGATCCAGAATCCTGCAGTATGAAACCTCAGATACTGAAAGACAAAGAGGTTGGTGTTTATTCTTGATTCCTCATTGAAAAGAAACTAAGGTAACAACATACATTATCAAATAATATATAGATGGATACATGACAAAATGACCTTGTACAGCAGTTATGCTACATGAATTAATGTTTGGAACAGGGAGGTGATGTAAAATTTGATGTTTGTGACCCTGGACCACAAAACCAGTCATAAGTAGAACGTTATAGCAATCACCAACAATACATACGGGTCAAAATTATCGATTTTTCTTTTATGCCAAAAATCATTAGGATATTAAGTAAAGATCATTTTCCATGAAGATATTTTGTAAATTTCCTACCATAAATATATCAAAACTTAAATTTTTGATTAGTAATATGCATTGCTAAGAACTTCATTTGGACAACTTTAAAGGCGATTTTCTCAATATTTAGATTTTTTTGCACCCTCAGATTCCAGATTTTCAAATAGTTGTATCTCAGCCAATAGTTGTATCTCGTCATATCCTAACAAATCATACATCAATGGAAAGCTTATTTATTCAGTTTTCAGATGATGTATAAATCTCAGTTTAAAAAAACTGACCCTTATGACTGGTTTTGTGGTCCAGGGTCACATTTGAGTGTGTAGATTTTTGGTTTTCACGTATTTTCCCCTCCCAATTTAACAAGTTATGTTCATTTAGGTCTGATGGACGTGAAAGAGGAATGTAAAAACCTGAATGAGTTGGAGGAGCAACATCATCACTCCATCACTGACGAAAAACCGTCACAAAAAACAGCCAAAATCAAGAAGTCTTACATCTGCCCTCAATGCGGAAAGTGTTTTGCAGGTAAATCACGACTCGAGCGCCACATTAGAATTCACACCGGAGAAAAACCGTTCGCGTGTTTTGTGTGCGCGAAGAGCTTCGCGTGTAAAGAAAGACTCGACAGGCATGTAAAAATCCACACCGGAGAGAAGCCTTTCACTTGTGAATGGTGCGGAAAGCGTTTGGCGTGTAAAACCAGACTCAAGAGGCACATGATGACCCACACTGGAAAAAAGCCTTACGCGTGCTTACATTGCGAAAGGAGCTTCACAACTAACACAAACCTACAGCGGCATGTCAAACTCCATACTGGAGAAAGGCCGCACACGTGCCCAGAGTGTGGAAAGAGCTTCATACGCAAGGAAAAGCTCAGGTTTCACATGACGATCCACACTGGCGAGCGACCTTACTGTTGCGAACAATGCGGGAAGAGTTTCCGACACATCAACGGCCTCAAAGATCACCAGCTCTCTCACGCCGCAGAGAGGTCTTTTAACTGTGATCAATGCGGTAAGGATTTTATTACTGCGTCTGCACTGAAGAGACACTTGAGAGTTCATTCAGGTGAGAAGCCTTTCTTGTGTCCTCTGTGTGGAAAGAGATTTGCACGGGTGGACTGCTTTAAAAGGCATCAGGAGGTCCACAGTGGTGTGAAGGATCATGTGTGTTATGAATGCGGGAAGGCTTTTATTACATCCGATCAGCTCAAGCAGCACCAGAGGATTCACACTGGAGAGAAACCGTACAAGTGCTCACTTTGTGGGAAAAGTTTCGCTCAGTCGCCGCACCTGAAAGCACACGAGAAAAGCCACACCACTGAGAGCTATCTGGTAATAAGTGATCAAATCATCTATTGATTTACATGGAAAATGCATGATCCAAAGGTATCTTGGGAAGCTGAATCCCAAAAGGAGTAAAAGTGACTTTTTTTGTTTAAACCAAACCTTTTGTTTCAACATTGCATATGAGTACTGTAAATAAACCATTCTGTCACCAGGTCTATACTATGTGTTTGTCTTCATTAAAAAAAATCACATGACCAGATGTCAACTCACTTTAATTCACTTACCCTGCTGTTTTCAACTGTAGAATAACTTAATCAGGGGTGTTATGCCATTTTCTGTTAAAGCATTTATTGATTTTGAATAATGTCTTCTGAAAGTTTGATGAATTCCCTGCTGAAAAAACAATAGACACCATCACAAAATTTGTAATGGTTTTACTGGTTATAATGGGACTTGTATTGGTTTTAATGGAAACCGTAATGGACCCTGTGGCTGGTCTCTACTGGTAATTGTTCGCCTTCTATTGGTGGCTTGTTGAAACCAATATATATAATATATACACATGTGCATCACTTATAATCTTGCAACTGATCTTACAGCAATCTTCTTGTGTTAGCTGCAGTAACTTTCCTCTTTATTCCGTTTCCTGACAAAAAAAAAGTCACCCAGCATTTTTGTTTATGTTGTGCTGACACCTGGCGGTGAACATAAAGCATTATTCAAAAGCAAAAAGTTGGTGAGAGTGGAAGAGAATCTTAGCTATTCCCAAAAGTAAACCAAAACCTTTAAACAGCCTTCACGTGTCTTTTATTTCAATACACAATACATTTCAGGTACACTTTTCTGGCACTGCAGAATGCGTTTTATCAAGTTCCCTGCATCTCCTTGCGTTATAATTTCTAATCCAGTAGGTGGCGGAAACATACCTTCGACTGTTTTGTGTCCTGCCATGAAACGTAGAAGAAGATGATGCTGGAGGAGCAGTGAAGAAGATGTAGGTTTCATTTTGATATTCCTTTTTTAAGTGGTGTTAGATTGCAGTGTAAACAGAGATGCTGTCAGCGATATGTTTCAATTATTTATATCATTATAAAAAGTCTAGGATACCAAGATGGTTATTTCTTAGTCATATGTCGGCGGCAATATACTGAATAAAACAGTACATATTTAAATTGAAATGTGATGAATGGAAATGAATAATATTTACAACGATTCCAAGAGTCTTATAGCGAGAGCCAGCACAAATATAGATGATTTTCAAATGATTATCAAAAGAGATTTTGTTGAGGTAATTTTCAGTTTCGCGCTCATTATTTGAAAACGGCAGTAACGGTCGATCAGTTAACGCATGTAACGGTCAGTATTACCTATCAATTTCCCTAAGTACGTATGTGAAACTTGTTTTGTTTTGAGTAGGACATAACTGAAAGTAAAAATAACACGCAGTTCAGATGATTTAATGATTTCACTGATTTCATCACTTTGATAGATGAGTTCATTCAGTAAAGGTACTGATTCCACTGATAAATAATGTGAGAATTAGGGGAAAAAAGTATTGTAATTGGTTTAATTTTTTGGCAGATCTACTGTACAGTGATAACAATCACATCTTCAGTGACGTTCCTCTAACAATTCACCAATAAATGCTGGTACACTGAAGATGAGCATCCAGTCCACAAGGAAGAAATGAAATCTGCAAAGACAGAGTTTATTGAAGGACCGTGAGAACATGAGAGATCCAGAACCCTGCAGAATGAAACACACTGAAGAACAAACAGGTTGGTGTTTATTCTTGACCCTTCATCAATGAGGCTGGAGAACATTCAAGCTGCATGCAGTCCATTGGACTTTAGTAGGTGTAGTTTGAACAATCAAAAGATCTTTGCAATAACATAATTAAACCAGCAGATAATACCAGATTTGGAAGTTAGAAAACTGTGAGCTGTGGCTGTGAGAATTTCCTAAATCTAGAGCAAAGCTTTTGTTTTGGGACTCTTTTAATGATTTAATATCCTATGTTTATGTAGACCTGATGGAAGTGAAAGAGGAAAGTCAACAACTGCTTGAGGAGAAACATAATTTCATACCCGGAGAAAAATCATTGAGTTGTTCACTGACTGATAATAATAATAATAAATCCCAAAAACGAGAAAGAGCCAAAAAAGTTTTCATCTGCCCTCAATGTGCAAAGAGTTTCACGCAAAAAATCGGCCTTGAGCGCCACATGCTAATTCACACCGGCGAGAAACCCTTCACTTGCTCTCAGTGTGGGAAGAGTTTCAGGTGTAAAAGGAACCTTGTGGATCACATAAGAGTTCATACCGGAGAGAAACCGTTCACGTGCGACCAATGCGGCAAGAGTTTCGCATACAAAACAGGCCTGAACAGGCACATAAGGATTCATACCGGAGAGAAACCGTTCATGTGTCCTCAATGCGGAAGAGGTTTTGCACTCTCAGGAGCCATTAGGAGACACATTAAAATCCACAGCGGAGAAAAGCCGCACACATGTGATCACTGCGGAAAGAGTTTCACCTATAAAGAAAACCTTAAGGAGCACATGAGGATCCACACCGGAGAGAGACCGTACAATTGTGTCCAATGTGGAAAGAGCTTCACACATATTAGCAGTCTTAAAGAACATCTTCACACTCACTCTGCTGTCAGGCCGTTTAACTGCGACCAATGCGGTAAAACATTTCTTTCATCATCCATACTAAAGAGACACTTGCAAGTTCACATGCAGGAGAAGCCATACTTGTGTTCTCTGTGTGGAAAGAGTTTTGCACGACTGGATGGTTTTAAAGAGCATCAGAAGATACACACCGGTGTGAGAACTCACGTGTGTTTTGAGTGCGGGAATGGGTTTATATCAGCCACGCACTTGAAACTGCACCAGAGGATTCACACTGGAGAGAAACCGTACAAGTGTTCGCACTGCCACAAGAGGTTCTCTCGCTCAGGAACCCTGAAAGCGCATGAGAGGATTCACACCGGAGAGAAACCATATCACTGCACTGCGTGTGGGAAGAGTTTCAACCAATCAAATCAGCTGCTGAGTCATAAGAAGAAACATCACTCTGTGTTGTCGCAATAAGCTTTTTATCTTCAGAAACCAGGACTTTCTAAGAGTTGTGTGTGTGTGTAGAATACAAAAGTTTGGTGTCAGTAATTTTTCCTTGAAAGAAAGCGATATTGAGCAGTAAATCAGAATGATTTCTGAAGAATCATGTGACACTGAAGACTGGAGTAATGAAGCTGAAAATTCAGCTTTGATCAGTAATAAATCACATTTTACAATATATTCAACAGCTATTTTAAATTGTAATAACATTTCAAAATATAATAGTTTTTACTGCAATTTTCTCAAATAAATGCTGCCTTTGTGAGCAGAAGAAACTTCCTTTAAAACCATTAAACAATCTTAATTATTCCAGACTTTTAAATGGTAGTGTTAGTTTTTAAATACTTTACAAACAGGTACATACATGCCTCATTACAAATGTTTTGCACATGAACAAATAAAAAGTAACTACTTTTTAAAAAAAATCTGTTGTTTTACTCTACATGAAACAGAAATGATAAGATCATACAAATAGCTGAATACTGCTCACTTTACAGAATTAATCATGGGGTTATAAATATATGCCCAGTGGCTTTTTCTGTCAATTTTGCAAATTTCAATATCTGGCAAATATTTCAATATGTGTTTTTCGGAGAGGAGGAGAGGCTTCACTACGCTGAATAAAAAGCTTTTTAGAGGAAACAGCTTATCATTTAATGAATCAACATCCTATTGGCTAATCTTCAACATGTTTTTACACTAAACAATACTTTTGGATTGAACTGTTTTTAGCATTTACCACGAAAAAAATGCTGTTTTATAAGAGAAGTCACTGACTTTTTACGACAGGTGGGATTCAGCTTATGATTGAGTGTCGCACAACTCTGACTGAAATTCAGTGACGTCAAGGCTGTAATATGATTGGTTATTAAAGGGCACGTGATCCAAGTTAGCCGTTATGCTTTCTCCAACAGAAGTAATACAGACCCTCTCATCTCCTTATAGTATGACAATCTCTAACATAAATGTTATGTTTATGTTATGAGCGATCAGAGATCGAAGTCAAGTCTCGAGTCATTGTTGTCAACGTCTAAGTCGAGTCGCAAGTCTTCTTTGATTATGTCGAGTCAAGTCAACTCAAGTCCAAGTCCACAACTCTGATTAATTGTTTATAGAAAAAAGTTTATAGTTTGGATATTAACACATATGTCTATGGTAGTGATCAAAACTTTTTGAAAGTAACTCCAAATAAAGATTATATTGCATCTTTACACCAGTAGGTGACGACGAGTGACTTAAAAAATGTATTTGTCATTGAAGCATTCATTCATTCAAGATATTCGTACAAAACGGGAGATTCATCCAGTAATGAAACAAGCTGTATGTACCAGAAATCACACAAAGGTTTTGCATGTTTTACTCCTATACAACAACCACATGTTTTTCTTTTGATTTTCAAGGAACTAATTATTTCAGTAAAGGAGGTTAAAAATAATGACATACTTGCATATTTCACAAGGAACTGTCTTTTTTATATTACTGAAATTAATGAAGCAAAAGAATGCATTGTTTATGTAATTTAATAGGGTACCTTAAACGTTTACCTGCATTTTACTTGTTTATTTTGTGATGTTATTTTATTTTATTTGTCTTCTTTTATTGTGCTTGATCTATTGTCTATTAAAATCAGGTTCATTTCCGTGTGCGTATATACTATTGTTCAAAAGTTTGAGGTCAGTACTTTTCTTGAAAGAAAGTGATATTAAAATGGTTTCTTGAGCAGCAAATCAGCATTAGCATGATTTCTGAAGGATCATGTGACACTGAAGACTGTTTACGTGTACCTTATTCAGCTCTAGGACAGCCTGATGTACTAAAGATTGTTTTAGTTTCACCCGATTAAATTACTGGAGTAATAATGATGCTGAAAATTCAGCTTTGATCACAGCAATCAAATACGTGTTGCAATATATTCACATTCGCATAGAAATCTGTAATAGCATTACTGTTTTTGATAGTATTTTGGATCAGGTGAACACAAGAATATCCGAGTATTTTGTTTCTGTCATCTGTCAAATCGCAATATTCTCCACGCTCCAGTCCAGTAGGAGGCGAAAATGCACCACACATTGGTTTGTCACTCACCACAAAAGTGAAAGAAGAACGATGTGATGAACGCTACTTGTATCTAGGTTATGACTGACTGGATTGGTGTATCATCTAGGGTGAGTGAAAATCATTATTTCTGATGCATCGCGATCTCCGTTTGAACGATTTCGATTCTTAAATCCCAAGATCGATCTGTGCGTTTTTCGTTTATGTGTGAATAAAACGTAACTACCCATTATCTGTCAAACACTTGCATTGTTATGTGGTATTTTAATAATATTAATACTTGTCTTTTTTATGCTCTTATAAGTGGCGTGGCACGTCGCAAATTTTCTCTCGGTTCAGGTGCCATTTCTTTCGTTTTATTCTATACACCTTTTTTTCTAACTAGTTTACTGCACTTCCGGTTTGTGGACGTTAGAAATACCGAAAAAAAAAATCAAATCGTTTTTTTTTTTTTTTTTGCGCTACAAATAATCCTCACGCCTCAGTTTGAGATAATGAGATGTAAATTTCACTTCATGTATTTAAAGACGTCAGGAGAGTAACGCTCGGTATTTAAATGTGACATAAGAATCCTCTTTTCAGTCTGCTGTATCCTTACCTCCTGATTATTTTCTGTTTTTCGTTTGTATTTCGCTGTAATAGTACGGAAAAAAGACAACATATACTGTGTATTTGTGGTCTGTTCGTTCTATTTAATATATACCACTGCATGCACAAAAAATAAATAATAATTTTTATTATGAAAACGCTATTGCCTTCATAAAGTGAACCTTTCCTTGATTGTTTACAGTTTAATGGAAGCTACTCCTATAATTCGCGCATAGTGTCACAGGGCGTAGGAAAATTAACTATGATTTTATTATTGTTGTTATTTATTATATTTTATGGTGGATTGATTACTAGGGCTGGGTAAAAAAAAAATACTGATTTTTAAATTCTATTTGATTCTCATTTTTACGAAACAATATCGATTCTTAAATCCTAAAAATCGATTAGCCTGTTTTGAGTTAATAAACTGAACATTGTAGCGCACCTCCCATAAATCGCAATAGGCTTCATTACTTTTGATATGAAAGTCTCAGATTTCAGATTATGTCTGTTTTATTGAAGTATTCAAACAATAAATACCGTTTTGGCGCTGTTTAATGTGGAGTGACAGATCACCGTGGCATTCAAGAGAAGCGGCAGCACAAACTGATCATCTCCGCCGCTTTAATTTCAGCACAAAATAAACATGAATAATCATCTGAAGGTATTTTAAAAGGAGGAGGCCATAACTTACCGAAATCCAATTCCTGTCTCATGTAATTGCTCAGTGTTTCAACCGCGCAAAGACATCAATATAACAGATGGTAAACATTGTCATGCAATGTCACATTTACCTCAGAAAAAAACATATTCGGTGATCTTGTTAGTCAGTTAGAAAAATTTACTCTAGAGACATTTTCATTATAATTTTTTACTGTTCTTCAACATTTAATTTCTGTCCAAATAAACAGCCACCATTTAAATGTTTATATTTTTAAAAATAACGGGAGTAGAAATATAATTATGCAGTTGTAACTTAATTGAGTGTAATTTAAGCGATTGTTCACAAATCAGTTATTTTTAACTTTTAGTGTTATAGTAGTGTAGTACCACCTGACTCTCAAGTATATTTTACAGAGATATTTTATTCCTTGAGAAAATTTGGCATGTACTCTACCTGATATATATCCCAAATGTGAACCTGGAGCACAAAAGCAGTCTTAAGTCGCTGGGGTATATTTGTAGCAATAGCCAAAAATACATTGTATGGGTCAAAATTATAATTTTTTTTTATGCCAAAAATCATTAGGATATTAAGTAAAGATCATGTTCTATGAAGATATTTAGTATATTTCCTACCGTAAATATATCAAAACTTAATTTCTGATCAGTAATATGCATAGCTAAGATCTTCATTTAGACAACTTTAAAGGCGATTTTCTCAATATTTAGATTTTTTTGCACCCTCATATTCCAGATTTTCAAATATTGTCCTATCCTAACAAACCATACATCAATGGAAAGATTATTTATTCAGCTTTCAGATGATGTAGAAATCTCAATTTCAAAAAGTTGACACTTATGACTGGTTTTGTGGTCCATGGTCACAAATAATCGATATCGAATCGAATCGGAAACTGAATTGAATTGCAAGCTTCTGAATCAGAATCGAATGGAATCGTGAAATTTGTGTCAAAACCTAGCCCTATTGATTTCTATTTGTAAAACTACAGTTTTACTACAAAATCATGGTTATACAATTTAGTGTTGCAACCATTGTCAATTTGTGGTTACCATGGTTTAACTTCAATAACCATTGTGACAACTAGTTGAACTTTATTTTTTTCATCACGTTAGGTTATTTTTTAATATCTTTTTACTTTACATTTTTCATTTGATTTTTGTTTGTCTGTTTGTTTTTACTGAGATTTTTTTTTTTTTGTACTTGAATTTCAGTCCTGATGGATGAGAACAATGAGGATGAAGAACTGAATGTAGCGGAGGAGAAACACCATCATGTCGAAACTGGAGAACAATCAGAGCAAAGGCCAAAAAAATCTTTCGCCTGCCCTCAGTGTGGAAAGACTTTCAACTACAAACACAATCTTCAGGTTCACATGAGAGTTCATACTGGAGAGAAGCCGTTCATATGCGATTATTGTGGAAAGAGCGTCAAATACGAAAGAAACTTTCAAGAACACCGGCGAACTCATACTGGAGAGAGACCCTATTCATGTATTCACTGCGGAAAGTGTTTTGCTAATAAAAAAACCTTTAAGATCCACACCAGGATCCACACTGGAGAAAAGCCGTTCACATGCAGTCTGTGTGAAAAGAGATTCACACAGGCAAGATCTCTCAAATCGCATCTGCGTTCTCACTCTGGAGAGAGACCGTTTCACTGCGATCAGTGTGATAAAACATTTTTTACAGCATTATCCCTGAGGAAGCACTTGAAAATCCACACGCAGGAGAAACCTCATGTGTGTTTGTTGTGTGGAAAAGCTTTTACAGAGCTTGGTTCTTTAATAATTCACCAGAAAAGACATGACGGTCTGAAGAATCACATATGCGGTGAGTGTGGGAAGTCGTTTATTACGAATAGTGAACTGAAAGTGCACCAGAAAGTTCACAGTGGAGAAAAACCTTTCCAGTGTTCGTACTGCGACAAGAGATTTATTCAAACCGGACATCTGAAAACACATGAGAGGATCCACACCGGAGAGAAACCATATCACTGCACTCCATGCGGGAAAAGCTTCAGTCAGTTCGCTTCTCTTCACAGGCATAAAAACACTAATATCTGTAATAAGTTGCAAGGTTTTGACAAAACCTGATTATGCGTTACCAGACGTGATTTGAAAGTCATTAGACTGATTGCAGTGGTGTTGGAAGCTATGTATATAACTTATATCAACCTATGATTAAAGTGACATGAAATCAAAATTGATTTATTTTCTGAATGTATGTTACTGAACAAGTCATGTATGCATGTTTTTAATCAAAATGTCATAACTTGCTGCAGTTCAGCCAATTGCTTTGAGGTCCAGCACAGTTCATTGTTTGCAGGTACGTGTTGAAGTGTATCTATGCTTTTATATAACTGTTTCTCTGTTTGGAAATATAATATTATTAAAATTGTCATGTTGAGTTCAGCATTAAAATTTGTTTTATTTAAGAGTAACCAACAGTATACTATAGTTACAATTGGTCGTGCGCATTCATGATACATCTAAAATTATACCAGTTTTAATGTTAATTCACTTTATTGTAATGCATTTTCTTATAATTTTATAAATACATTGTATTTAAAATACCTTGCGTTTTTTTTTTCCATTCTTATTAACATTTCTCCATTTATATCTCTCAGATCTTTGTGTTTTTCTTGCATACTGAACTGTATTATCTCTACGCTCCAGTCCAACAGGTGGCGCAAACGCATCATTTATTTCTCACAAAATTAAAAGAAGAGTAAGTCGCTGAACGCATCTCGTACATACGGAGCCCCTTAAGGGACATGATGGTGGAAGAAATTCGGGGTGAGAGAGGAAATAATATTTTTCAAATGATTCGGACAAACTCTTCCTGTTTACTTTACAGCTTGCAGTAGTTCATACAGTATGTTCAGAATGGAGCGGTTCATAGAGTTTTATTTTGAACTTGGACTCAAATAAAGAAATACATCAGTGATTAGTTCAAGGCACGGATTTTCTAAAATGCTTTATGTGGCTTAATGTTTTAAAACAGTGACAAACAGAAACTGTAAAGGTAAGTGTGTCAGTCATGTCAGTGTGAGAAGTATGTTTTTGTTCTTGTTTTTTAATAGAGCGCTGTGCTATTGGCAAGCACACAGAAACATAAAATAAAGTGAGATGATCTGCTGCTGATCCTGAATGGCTTGTTTAATGAGTGTTTATAGTCTGAGGCTCATCAATATTATCAGCTGCTGAAAATCCTCTAGGCTATATTTCATGTTAATAGCTCCTGTTTTCACCTCATATTATGCAGATCTCCTTGCTAATCAGTAAATATTGTGACTCAAACAATCAGTTTCTATCAGCAAACACTCAGAATAAAGTGAGATGATCTGCTGCTGATCCTGAATGGCTTGTTTAATGAGTGTTTATAGTCTGAGGCTCATCAATATTATCAGCTGCTGAAAATCCTCTGACAGATCCTCAGATCTGTTAATTGCCACATTAAGCTCATTTTATTGCTGTCAACAAATGTAAGCAACCAATACGACCAGCTATTGTGACATTACAAGATGTAACTATCATAACTGCATTTATTTCATTAGTCTGTGAAAAACCATGTTTCATATAAAACACAAAACTAAAACAATAAACAAAAATATATAAAGTTAATTGGCAATTTATTTGTACCTTGCACATTTGTAAAATTAAATTTTCTGTTTATTCTTTTTAATCTTACATTGTTTATATTCTGTATCTTTTAAATGTGTGTTTATTTTATATATTAATTTTAGTGCTGGCCAAATAATTAATCGCGCTTAATCACATTCTCAATAAAAGTATATGTGTACATAATATATGTTTGTACTGTGTATATTTATTATGTATGTGTATGTATATGTATATATATATATATATATATATATATATATACACACACACACACACACACAGGCATGTATATATTTAAGAAAAATATTTATATATTAAATATATTTATTTATAATATAAATTATATGAATATAAATATATGTAAATATTTTCAAAATATATACTGTATGTATTTGTCTTCGGATGTGATTAATCGTGATAAATCGTTGCCCAGCACTAATTAATTTGCCTTTATATTAATGAATTATAGATAGAGATATAATTGGTGAGTTACTAAAAACATTTTAATTTACATAGATAGATAAACATCATTACAATGTGTGAATTACTGCAGAAACATAAACTGTAACTGATTTATCTTTAATTTGGGCAGATCTGCTCCTCCTTCAGTGAAGCTCCTCCCACAACAATCACACAGTGACTGAGCTTGAGCTATGGTAATTTTGCTTTCAGAAACCAAATCAAGTGAAAATAAGTCAGAATTACTGAAATAAGCCTGGCTTATTTTGTAAACTTGTTTTATGGAACAGGCCCCTGCTCCTCTTTCAGTGAAGCTCCTCCCACAACAATCACTCCTTCAGTGAAGCTCCTCCCACAACAATCACACCTTCAGTGAAGCTCCTCCCACTGCAGTTCAGCAATAAATGCTGGAATATTCCCATCAGTCTACAAGTGAAGACGAGCATCAGAGCATCAGGAAGAAGTGAAATCTGCAGAGACAGAGTTTATTGAAGGACAGAGAGAACATGAGAGATCCAGAACCCTGCAGAATGAAGCACACTGAAGAACAAACAGGTTGGTGTTTATTCTTGATCCTTCATCAATGAGGCTGAAGAACAATAATAATGTAAATATTCAAGCAGTTCATCAGATTTAGTGGTTGTGGCAGAAAAAAACTTTGTGAAGTTGTGCAGAGAAAAAAAAATCAGTTAAACCAATAAATAGTATAGAAGAGGGACTTTGTATGTGCAGGGTACAAAATAAAACAAACAAAAAATATTATATATATATATATATATATATATATATATATATATATATATTAATATATTACAATTAAACCAAATTCTGAATGATAACAGAGTGGCAGATTTAGCATAAAAATGTATTTCATAGTGTAAAGTTATTTTTCTTATTACTTTGTAGGGTTTGAAGAATGCAGTCAACATGGATTGAGATTATTTTCACATCATACTCTAGAAAGCAGGGGTGCACGATATATCTGCAAACATGTTTGTGTTTAATGTCATGCATTGTTACAGGGAAAGCGCATCTATTTCTTTGTAAGGCAATAGATACTAGGCTACTGTACTGGATATGTTTGACTTATGTTGAAGTGTTTGGGACGTGGCTTTTAATGGTAAGCCTTTGTTTTTATAATGAAGCTTTAAAAAAAATACATTAGAATTTTGGATTTGGATTTAGATTTAGATTTAGTGGCAATTATATCAGTTATTGGCTTCCATATATAAAGAATTATTGGTATCAGCCAAAATGTTCTTATCTTTACATTCCTACTAGAAAGAGTTCAGATGATGTCACTTCCTGGGTGTGGCCATTTAAGAAAGGCTTCGTTTTTTTGAAAACAAGGATGAAATTTTGTCTAAACCGTGTTGAGTGAAAAATGTAGATTCAATATAGATCACTGTACCTCATTTTATAAAAATGCATAAAATAGTTCATAATCATTGTCTGCTTTCACTTCACATTTCTCTAATTTTTATGATTTATTTATATTGTGACTTTTTACTTTCATTTCAGGTCTGATGGAGGAGATTGAGGAGAGTGAAGAGCAGAAACATCATGATGTCAAAACTACAGAAAAAACTCACTCACAGACTGAAAGAGTTTCTTTACTGAAAAGAAGAGTCAAGAAAAGTTTCACCTGCACTCAGTGTGGAAAGAGTTTCACATACAAACACAGTCTCAGTGTTCACATGAGGATCCACACTGGAGAGAAACCGTTCACATGTGATCAGTGCGGGAAGAGTTTCACACGATCAATAACCCTTAAGGACCACATGAGGATCCACACTGGAGAGAAACCGTTCACATGTGATCAGTGCGGGAAGAGTTTCTCATACAAACAGAGTCTCAATGTTCACATGAACATCCACACTGGAGAGAAACTGCATGAATGTGATCAATGTGGAAAAACATTTTTGAGGGCTTCAAACCTGAAGAATCACCTGAAAGTTCATTCAAAGGAGAAACCACATTCATGTTCTTTCTGTGGAAAGAGTTTTTCACTGCTGAAATTGTTAAAAGATCATCAGAAGAGACACACTGGTGTGAGAGAGTATATGTGCTTTACATGTGAGAAGACTTTTATTACAGCTAATGATTTGAAACAGCACCAGAGGATCCACACTGGAGAGAAACCTTACAAGTGTTCACACTGCGACAAGAGATTCAGTCAGTCAGCACATCTGAAAACACATGAGAGGATTCACACTGGAGAGAAACCGTATCACTGCACTGCATGCGGGAAGAGTTTCACTCAATCATCTTCTCTTCGCACGCATACAAAAAACAATCACTATGAGTAGATCATAGATCCAGCACTTTCAAGTCTGCTGTTTCAGTCTCACTAAACGTGGCATAATATTGCATCAAACACTAAAATCTGTCCTAACCAGCCAGAGTGAGCAACAGCACAAAGAAACATCATCTATAGTTTTCACAGTGAATAAAGTTCATCTTCAGCTTCAGCAGTTTCATCTGTGAGATTCAGATCAACTCAAAGATGGACAATCTCTGAAAGTTGCACTGTTGTATAACATTATCAAATGATATTGTTACACTTTATAACGAGTTTCATTTTATGTTCAGCTCTCTTATAATAAGTGTATCACTTATACTAGTGTTTGTAGTAGGAAAAAACATAAGCCAATAAATAGAGCTGGGTAGTAACTGATTACATGTAATCTGGATTACTTAATCAGATTCCAAAAATTAAGTACTTGTAATTAGATTAAATTACATTTTAAAATACTCCTAATCAAACTACATTACTTTTTTATTGATTACATGATTACATATTATCCACACAGTAGCAATGCCTGTAAATGAATCATAATTTATTGATTCTCCCTAATTCCTCTTTTTCATCTTTTAAATTTTCCTTTCTAAAATAAACAGCTTATATACATTCAGAAAGTCTTGCAGTTTTTGTTGACATTCACTCAGAGATCAGTCTTTAGTCGGGTGGCAACACAGCATTTGACCAGTAGTTTACAATTAAATACAGATGAACATATTAATTTTGATTTGAATTATCACTCTGCACTCAAAAAAATAATTCATTGGATGAACTCAATTTAATTGAGGGCAGGATTTCCATCCAATAAATATGTGTAGCCCCAACTCATAAAAAACAAATTCATGCAATGAAATGTAATTGAGTTGGGCCAACTCAATATGATCAAATATAGTCTAAATGAAATTGATACATTGATGAAGTGATTTTTTTTATGCTTGTTGAACTCAAACTAAAACATTTAACTGGAAAATCAGGCACACATCCTTCTACACAAAAAAAAAAAATCGTTGGATTTACTTAACTTTAGGTATGAGTCAACTTGTTAAGCATAGCATAAGATGGTATTGTTACATCCATAGTATGCCTATAGTTGTGTTTTTTTTGTTTGTTTTTTTTTATAATTAAAACAACTTTACTTCATGTTAGCAGGTCCTCAACCCAAGCACATGCTCTACACTTTACCACAATGGTAACCCCCAAAAACACTAACATACCAGAAACTCTTTTAAACACAAACATAAAAGAGCATTAAACATTAACAAGTCTCACAATGTTATCATCTAAATAAAAATACCTAAAATAACATTTTATTTCAAGATTTACTCTCCTTATCCAGCCCTGTGCAAAGCATGATGGGAAGGGGAAATCCACTTCCTAGTTACACAAGTAAAATCATTTATGTTCCTTCAAAATGAAAATATTGAGTTGAGCCAAAACACAACTGTTTCAACTCAGTTTAACACAATGCAATTGTATAAATGGGAAACCTAACATAATTGTGTTAAACGAAAATGATTTTTTAAAATAAACTGAACAGTGTTGGAGAATCTTTTTTTTGAGTGTGTAGGTTATTTATGTAAGTCTTTAGAAGGCTTTTGTCTTTCAAACACTGAAATTTTTTTCACATTTTTGTGGTCTTCAAACCTGAAGATTCACCTGAAAGTTCATACGAACGAGAAACCACATGCATGTTCTTTCTGTGGAAAGAGTTTTTCACATCCGCAGAATTTAAAAGAACATCACCATCCCAAAGATGGAGTTCATCCTCAAACAATAATATCTAAAGTTTTATTTTTGATTGTGCTTTATTCTCATAAGGCATATCACTTGTAGTTTGTTTATACTTTTATGAAGGTTCAAACTGTTTTTGTTCAAGAAGCTGAAAAGAGGTTGATTTATTTTTTATTTAATCTTCAGTGCTGTTTTAACAACAACTGGTTATTCTTCCACTTGTGGTGTATTTTAGAAAATGCAGATGTAAGATATAGCCTACTGTCACTTCTTCACTTTTAAGGCCAATTCACACCAACCAGACAAATGCCAACAAACTAGTCTGTTGGACTTGGGGCTCACGCCGAGCCTTGGGTTCGAGGACAGCAAGCCAAGTTTGTTTACTATAAACCATCAGGACAGGATGGGCAGGCGAACTCGTGAAATGCCTAATAAACAATATTTCAGCTCACACCTGACTGTCTTTTTGATAGAGTGAGTTTTGCCGTTTGAACACAATTTGGCGCGGTTTTGATCATCTACCGTTGGTTTCGCCTCGCGGTGATGACGTCATCAATCGCGCGCTTCAGTGTGGTGTTTTCTGAGGTGAGCAGTTCACGCTATTTTATATAATTGTAAAATACACATTACATAGTTTGTTTCATCAATATTTTACGGTGCTTTTTTCTGAATGGTTTCATCCGGCGCTGTGTATCTGCTAACAACAGCACCTTAAAGAAGAAGGTTTATGTGGTGTATACTGTTTTTGTGAAATATTAATATGTTAACTACTTTAGAATGTTAAGTAGTTAACCTATATTAATATAGTAATAATAATCTACTATATTCACATTCATATGGACAAATCACAATGATTGACAAAGCAATGATCTGATCTTATACCAGCAATGATCTGCTGCTGATCCTGAATGGCTTGTTTAATGAGTGTTTATAGTCTGAGGCTCATCAATATTATCAGCTGCTGAAAATCCTCTTTATTTCATGTCAATAGATCCTGTTTTCACCTCATTCATTATGCTGATGACTTCAGATCTGTTAATTGCCACATTAAGCTCATTTTATTGGTGTCAACAGACTTAAGCAAATGACACGAGCTATTGTGACATTATAGCATCATAACGGCATTTATTTCATAAATCTGTAATAAAACGTATTATACACAAAACTAAAACACAATAAACAAATACAATTTGTTAAGTTAAACTCCACTGGTAGGTTATTTGTTTCTTGCAAATTTGTAAATTTATTTTCTTAAGTTTATTTTCATTTTTTCTTACATTGTTTATATTTGGTATCTTTTAAATGCTGTAGTCCTTAGTTTTTACTATATTATGTTGTCTACAGGGCTTAAAGTTTTCCGGCACCATGCCGTATCTCCGGCGTGCAGCGTTGGAAAAAAAATAATCCTACATTTAAAAAAAACAAAAAAAATTGTTGATATCACTTTCAAGTCCATGAGTTCGCCTACCAGTGGTATGATTTTATTAAAAGCTTTATTTAGTAACAACTCACACAACGTATAAAAATAATAACGGCGAGAAATCAATAAAATATTACAAATACAGTAATAACAATAATAAAACTGCTAAATAAACAACACAAAAATGAAGAACTATATACAGAGGGGTACTGAAAACAAATCCATATATCTAATTACAAAATAAATATAAGAGTCCTTAAAAAGGATAAAATTCCAAGGCTTTACAACAATCCATAGTCTTTTTGTCCTTAGCATTCTTTGAGCTGGAATTCCATAAACTTTTAGCTGGGGGAATCTTAAAAGGCCTACAAATCTGATTAAGAAAATTATTGTTGCATTTTCTATCAAGAATACTAACTCCAACTTCATATTTAAATCAATAGCTACATTCAAATCAACAGCAGTAACATGAAACAATTGAAGAAGACCAGAAGGTATAGCACCAAAGACGACTGCGCATAGTCCTTTGCAGAAATTGGAAGTTGGATTTTATCTAAAAATTCTCTATAAGACAGTAAATGGCCATCATGGTGAAGCAACTGTGTCACCAATAAAATATTATTCCTAAACCAATGTTCAAAAAGAGTATTTTATTCTTATATTTAATATCTTTATTATTCCAGACCAAACATCTGTGGGGAGAGAAATTGTGTTTGTACACCAGTAACCATGATAACAGAGCTTGCCTATGAAAGTTAGAAAGCTTAAATCTAGATTAAAGACCCATCTCTTTAACCTGGCTTACACATAATACGCTATCACATTGTTATAATTCAAATCCGTTAAAGGATTGTTAGGCTGCATGGTAACATTTTAGAATACTGTTCCATCATTAATAAATAACGACACAAGAACACACGCAATACTAGCACTCTAGTAACTACTATTAACTAACAAGAAACTCTGATTAATGAATTAGTAAGTGATAGTGCTCAGTCGAATGTCGTAGTTCACTATTAGCTAATCAGTAATTACTATTTTTTCATACCTCCCTAAGAACTACTGTATACAGGTTCATAATTAATATGAATAATACATAATGTATAATTAATTCTAAAGTAAAGGTCATGGTAACCCACTAGTAATGACTCAAGTATTACCAAATTCTTCAGAAGGAATTACTAATTATTTGGATCAGTATTCTAAAGTAAAGATCATGATTAATTCTCTAGTAATGACTGAAACCATTGTAATCTTTTGAGAGTTTGGTAAAGTATTGGATAGTAACTATTCGGGTGGTACTACATCCTTCTAAAGGAATTTCTGATTTTTTGGATCAGTATTCTAAAGTGAAGATCATGATAATTACTGAAGTCATTGTAAACTCTTGAGGTTTTTGCAAGGTTTTGGTTAGTAATTCATTTTGCTAGATTTGGTAAGTCTTAAATCATTACTAGTGGGTTACCGTGATCTTCACTTTAGAATACTGATCCAAATAATTAGTAATTTCTTCAGAAGGATGTAGTAACACTTGAGTCATTACTATCCAAAACCTTACATATATTCAAAAGCTTACAATATTAGGGAGTTATGATGCTTTTCACTTTATAATACTGATCCAAGTAATTAGTAGTTCCTTTAGAAGGATTTGATCATTCTTGAGTCATTACTAGTGGGTTACCTAGATTTAAACTGCTGATTTTGTCTGGCCAGAGGAGAACGACACACTATTTTGACACACTATTACCCCGTGTAAATACTGTAAAGCTGTTTTGACGCAATTTGCATTGTAAAAAGCGCTATACAAATAATGGGGACTTGACATGATTTGACTAGTAAAACGCGTTGCGTGATTGCGTCTAAAAGAGAAACACAGATGCATATTCAGTCAGGTCAGGCACAAAAATAATAGTGTCCACACCTTTTCAGCGGTAATTCTTCACTGCGTGTCTTTAGTAAATCCTGACAGTACTATTTTAACGCCAAAAGACGGTTTGTGCTGGCGCAAGCTGTTAGTAAAACCGGCCCAATAAATAAAACAGTAATGTATGAGTTTGTATGAGTTTTTTCCAGTTTCATTTTAATTTGAGTTCAAATTTAATTATGTATAATAAAATTCAAAGTTTGAAGTCAAATTTAAAATCAAATCTATGCATATATCAAATTGAAATTCGATTCCAAATTTAGAATAAATTTTAAATCTCACTGTGACCCCAAGAATCGGTTTGAATTGAATCGTGAGATTCCAAAAGATTCCCACCCCTAATGTATTGTATTAAAATAGTTACAATATTAAAATATTGTCTCTTGATTTTAACTGGACAGCAAGACATTGCAACTTGACATATGTTTTAGGATATGTAAAAATAAAGTTATTTTTGAGAGCACAGATTTCTGTACAGTCTGATTAGACTTAGATTAAACGTTATAAACCTTATGAAACTATAATGAACTTTATGCATTTGTTTTGCTATAAGTCAGTCTGATTTACACAGATTTTAAACCTAAAAGGATGTGTTATCCTGTGGCTCCCTCTAGTGGACAGCATTAGTATTATGGCCTTCATTTCTCATTCCTGTTGATATAAATGATTTTGTTCATCAAAATGATCAAAAATTTGTGTATCAATTGCCTGGTTTCACTGTTACATCAGGGTTCACTTTTATGTCCTTTCATTTCACATTTCTCTGTTTTTTATGAGTTACTTAACATTAAACATTTAATTTCATTTCAGAGTTGATTGAAGAAAACAAGGAGAACGAAGAACTGAATGAAGAGGAGAAACATCACGTCAAAACTGTGTGATTATTCGAAAATGCGTTGTCAAATCTAGTGCCAGAACAGAGCCTACCGTTGCAACATTACGATTCATTTGTTTATTTGTTCTGTTTTATTTGTGTTGTTACTTCTAATTTGTTCAGTTGTTCTTATTTTATTACTAAATGTTTTCTATTTAATAATGTTTGAAATATATATTAGCTAGTCTAGTAGTTTTGCTGTGTAAGTAGCCTAGATCATCTTCAGATCCAACACTTTCAGGTCTGACGCTGCATCCTCACCAAACTGCACTGACCAATAAAATATCTATTAATCTGTTATAAGAAGCCAAAACATGCAACAGAAACATAAGCTATATTTGTCACAGATAATAAAGTTAATCTTCAAGACCAGCGGTTTCATCTGTGAGATTCAGATCAACTCAAAGAGAGAGTTCCTTCCCAATGAACAATATATTCTTGCATATCATTGTGCTTCATGCTATGAATTATACCATTGTGCTTTCATTTGAGTTATGATGTCTTATAATGTGTATGCATCACTTGCAGTTTATTTACTCTTTTATGTAGGAAAGTAGGGTTTTTTTTAACATGTGAAAATCAATCTTCTCCAGGAAGCACTTTTAACAGAGAATGAGACTGACTTTATTTTTAATATAGTCTACTCATTGATTAAATGTTGCTTTTTTTATTGATAACTACTTTTTACATTTTACCAACAACTTTTATTTTGTGCTGATTGTATCTGTATCTGAAAATTTCTAAATGTTTGCTTTCTGGGCTTTCCATGCTTTTATATTTTTCACCACACACATAATTGTCTGTTTACATCAGTACATCAGTTTCACCCTTATTTTTGTTTGATATGTTTTATTGATGTATTGTCATTTTAAATATGTTTTGGCGCTTTTTAATAATCTGCCGTTGAGCGCGCGTTAATGACGTCACGCCTCGCGCCGCGCGGGCTCCCTTCTTTCAGCCTGGAGTTGTCTGATGTGAGCGGGTTTGACTGAGTTTTCAGAGGTGAGTGAATTTACACAATTGTACTCTTTACACTTTTTTATACACTTTACACAGTTTAATCTAGTCATTTCTCTATTGTTGTCGTCGAGTTTGATAACTGGCCTTTCCGATGGCTAGCGTACGTTCAAATGAACCATGGTTTTACTATAAATAAATAATAAAAAATAAACTTGGTTACTACAGTTAAACAATAGTAACCACAAATTAACCATGGTTTTGCTACACTAGACCAAAGACTATAGAATACCCAAGACGTGTCAATCGTATAGTTTTGAATGGGAGAAAATGCAACGCTTAATATGGCCGCCCAATCGCAGGAAGCCCCGCCTTTTGAATGAAAGAGCCAATCGCTAATCGGTAAAGTCAGCGCGTCACAGCATCTGCCGTTAGAAGTCCCGGTTGCTATAGAAACAGTCAGCGCTCTGAGACGCGCGCTCTGGACTGCGCATGCGCACTGGCAGATCTAGCCTGAAAAATAAGCTTTTTATAACGCTATTTGAGCAAAAGAAACAACATTTATGACACAGTTGTTGTCCGATTTCATTGGTGATTTCAAATATGAAATTTAATCGTAAGCTTAGTGAACAGTTTTGGAGAATTTGATGTTTCCCCATACAAAGAGATAGGAGCTGCTCTTGGATGCCCGAGAGGCGTTTCAAAGATGGCCGCCGAGTGACATGACTTGTCTTAAAGAGACTTTGACTAGACATAGTGGTACCACATATACGTATTTGTATATATACAAATGGTAACCAATACACCAAAAACAAACAAAAAAAAACATGGTTACTGTACTTTTACTACAATAAAACCATGGTTAATTTTCATAAGGGCTGTTCCGTACAGAGAAACGTTTACTAGAGTTTGTGATTTGGGTTATTTTTAATAAATAATAGGGGGTGATTAAATGAGAAATGCTGAGCCGCTAAAGTGATTACCTTGTTCTAATATGCAACATATTTGCCGCATGAAAATCGTATTTATTAATCTCATAAATTGAAACATAGCCTGATGCTAACTATAACTCTAATGCACCTGTTACCATTATATCTAATTTAAGTGCATGTGTGAATGGATCTAAGGAGATCAAATTGGTGGATTTCAAATCAGTAGGAGTTGAGGCCACAAAAGTAACGTTGTAACAAGTTATTTTATGGATAGTGACTGTAATATTGTTACACAAATCTTAGTCGTATTTACATTAGCCACGGAGACATTTTAAAACCACACATAAATAGTGTGAGAATAGATACATATGAATGAATGTCGACACTGAAAACATTAAAATATTGTTTTGTGGTGCTCTTTATGTTTAAAGAAGGTTTTATGATTTGTCAGTTTCTGGACATACCAAAAAAGATGTTGGCGAACTAATTACATTATTGCTATGAAATGTAGTTTAGGCTTAAGAAAATGACACAATCACCTGTTGTGACATTACAGGATATAGTTAAGTATCATAACAGCATTTATTTCATTACTCTGTGATGATCCATGTTTCATATAAAACAAAACTAAAACAATAAACAAAAGCAAGTTGTTAAGTTAAACTCAATTGATGGGTTGTTTGTTCTTTGTAAGTTGTTTATATTTGGTATTTTTTAATTGTTGTACTTAATTTTTGCTTTAAGTTTATATATACAGTATATATATATATATATATATATACATATATTATGTTATATATTATGTTATTATAAATAAATAAATAATAAAACAGAGAATTTGTGAATTTGTATGAAACACTTTGCAATTATTTATCTTCCAGGACACTTTACTAGGTAGATATAAATAAATGCATGTGGTTAAAACGTGTGAATTAGTATAAATACATAAAAGTAACTGATTTGTTCTTGGTTTTGGCAGATCTGCTCCTTTAGTGAAGCTCCTTCCAGTGCAGTTCACCAATAAATGCTGGAATATTCCAATGAAGACAAGCATCAAACCATCAAGAAGAATCCTTTAAAAGAAAAGGTTAGCACATTTATTTGTAAGGTAACAACCTCGACAGCTGTTCTGAATTAATGTTGCCTGTTTGTCATGTGACAACACTGTAGCATACTACTCTACTATTAATTGTGTTCATGATTTTAACGCTTAATTTTTTACATAATTAATTAATTAGTTTAATTAAGACATTAAATTGACAGCCCAATTGTTTATTCAATTTCAGACCTAACGGAGGAAAAACAACATCATGTCAAAACTGGAGAAAAAACTCGCTCACAGACTGAAAGAGTTTCTTTACTGAAAAGAAGAGACAAGAAAAGTTTCACCTGCACTCAGTGTGGAAAGAGTTTGACAAACAAACAGAGTCTCAAGAGACACATGAGGATCCACACTGGAGAGAAACCGTTCACATGTGATCAGTGCGGGAAGAGTTTCACACGATCAGCAAACCTTAAGGACCACATGATCATCCACACTGGAGAGAAACTGCATGAATGTGATCAATGTGGAAAAACATTTTCGTTGGCTTCAGGCCTGAAGAATCACCTGAAAGTTCATTCAAAGGAGAAACCACATTCATGTTCTTTCTGTGGAAAGAGTTTTTCACTTCTGCAGAATTTAAAAAGACATCAGAAGATACACACTGGTGTGAGAGATCATATGTGCTTTGAGTGTGAGAAGACTTTTATTACAGCTGAACATTTGAAACGGCACCAGAGGATCCACACTGGAGAGAAACCTTACAAGTGTTCACACTGCGACAAGAGATTCAGTCTGTCAGAAAACCTGAAAACACATGAGAGGATCCACACTGGAATGTAGTAATTTAATGTTGTCTCTGGTATTCCGCTCTCTGAGCGTATGTGCATTCAGGGGGCGTGGCTTTGGACGGCGATTGCAGGGAGGGTGGGGGACGTTCGCTTTCAGTGCTATCAGGCTAAAGTTAGCATTTTCCGAGATGTCCCACTACACCTTTAAAGCTTCAAGCTCCTCCCGAAAGTGTGTTTGTACTTTTGGGGTATCCATATAGCGGATCGAGAAATACGTATTAGTCAATTAGCAGATGACACCACCTTATTTTTAAGAGATGCTTCCCAAATCCATATACCAATTAATTACAGAAAACTTTTCGAGCTACGAGTCTTAATCTAAACATAAGTAAATGTGAATTAATGTCTATTAAAGATTGTACAGTACCCACTATTTATAATATTCCAGTTAAATCTGAAATTACATATTTAGGCATTGTGATAACTACAAATCAAGACAAAAGATGTACCTTGAACTTTGACACGGTTATAATAAAATCCCAAAGAAGATTCAATGCATGGTTGCAGAGAGACTTGACTTTGAGAGGAAGAGTACTGCTTACTCCAGGCTTACATACGCTGTATCTCTATATGTAGATAACAAAGTTTGTAAATCAGTTGATAAATTCCTGTTTAATTTTGTTTTTGGAAAAACAAAATCCATTATGTTAAGAAGTCTGTATTAATGAACACGTGAGTATGGTGGGTTGAATTTCCTTGATTTCTCTTCTTTGAACAACACATTCAGTATTAATTGGATTAGGCAGTTTTTGTGTAATACAAACTCAATTTGGAATTTTATCCCCAATTACTTCTTTTTCAAATTAGGTGCTCTCCCTTTCCTATTGATCTGTAATTATAATATTGCTAGAATCCCTTACAATTTATCTAAATTTCATAAACGGGCATTACTTGCAAGGTCATTAATCTTAAAGCACAATTTCTCCCCTCACCGGTACTTCATCTGGAACAATCATGACATTTGGGTTTTTTTTAATAATTGTTTCGTGAAAAGCATTTTGATTGTTTCCCGTTTATTTAACCCAGAAGGTCTTGTTTTAAGTTACGAAGAATTTTTATGTAAATTTGACCATTGTCATAGAGGCTATTCCTAAAGGAGCTGTTATGCTTGAGCTCTTAGATCATCCAGCACATTACCTATTTCTTTAGACCCATTTGAAATCCCAGTAGGAAAACTATGCTTTTTGTTACATCCTTCATTACGTAACTATAAGATTAGAACATTTTTTCAAAAGGAGCTTGTAACAACTCCGTATGTGGTGTCTTATTGGAAATGGTTGATCATATTGACTGGAACAAAATATGGACTCTGCCTTCGAAATATATAATAACTAACAAGGTTAGAGAAATCCCATTCAAATCGTAACACAGATTTTACCCAGCAAAAGTGTTTTTGAAACGGTTGAAATAAGACATAGATACAAGCTGTTCATTTTGTGGTGGTTCATTTTCTGACTTTGCAGCAGTTGGAATTGAACTGCTGGTTCGTCTGGTCAGAGGAGAACTGACCCCACGACTGAGCCTGGTTTCTCCCAAGGTTTTTTTTGTCCATTCTGTCACCGATGGAGTTTTGGTTCCTTGCCGCTCTCGCCTCTGGCTTGCTTAGTTGGGGACACTTAATTTCCAGCGATGTACTCACTGCGGAAAGAGTTTTACTAATAAAAAAACCTTTAAGATCCACACCAGGATCTACACTGGAGAGAAGCCCTTCACATGCGATCTGTGTGAAAAGAGATTCACACAGGCAAGATCTCTCAAATCGCATCTGCGTTCTCACTCTGGAGAAAGACCGTTTCACTGCGATCAGTGTGATAAAACATTTTTTACAGCATTATCCCTGAGGAAGCACTTGAAAATCCACACGCAGGAGAAACCTCACGTGTGTTTGTTGTATGGAAAAGCTTTTACAGAGCTTGGTTCTTTAATAATTCACCAGAAAAGACATGACGGTCTGAAGAATCACATATGCGGTGAGTGTGGGAAGTCGTTTATTACGAATAGTGAACTGAAAGTGCACCAGAAAGTTCACAGTGGAGAAAAACCTTTCCAGTGTTCGTACTGCGACAAGAGATTTATTCAAACCGGACATCTGAAAACACACGAGCGGATCCACACCGGAGAGAAACCATATCACTGCACTCCATGCGGGAAGAGTTTCAGTCAGTTCGCTTCTCTTCTCAGGCATAAAAACACTAATATCTGTAATAAGTTGCAAGGTTTGGACAAAACCTGATCATGCATGTTACCAGACGTGATTTGAAAGTCATTAGACTGATTGCAGTGGTGTTAGAAGCTATGTATATGACTTATATCAACCTATGATTAAAGTGACATGAAATCAAAATTGATTTATTTTCTGAATGTATGCTACTGAACAATTCATGCATGCATGTTTTTAATCAAAATGTCATAACTTGCTGCAGTTCAGCCAATTGCTTTGAGGTCCAGCACAGTTCATTGTTTGCAGGTACGTCTTGAAGTGTTTCTGTTTTTTTATATTATTGTTTCTCTGTTTGGAGTTAAAATATTATTTAAATTGTCATGTTGAGTTCAGCATTAAAGTTTGTTTTATTTAAGAGTAACCAACAGTATACTATAGTTACAATGGTAACACTTTACAATAAGGTTAATTAGTTC
Organism: Tor tambroides; assembly: GCA_021397915.2. Lineage (NCBI taxonomy): Eukaryota > Metazoa > Chordata > Actinopteri > Cypriniformes > Cyprinidae > Tor > Tor tambroides. The sequence continues at coordinate 51,338 of JAFVLL020042773.1, forward strand.
ACATTAGTTAACTAGTTAACATGAACTAAGAATGAACAAAATTTCTACAAAATTTATTAATCTTAGTTAGTGTTAATTTCAGCATTTACTAATGCATCATTAAAATCACGAATTGTGCTTGTTAGCATTAGTTAATGCACTGTGAACTAACATGAACAACTCTATTTTTAACTAACATTAACAAAGATTAATAAATAGTGTAATAAATGTATTGTTAATTGTTTGTTCATATTAGTTGATACATTAACTAATGTTAACAAATGACACCTTATTGTAAAATGTTTCCATTACAATGTGTAGTGCACATTCATGATACATCTACAATTATACCAGTTTTAATGTTAATTCACTTTATTATAATGCATTTTTTATAATTTTATAAGTACATTGTATTTAAAATACCTTGCATTTTTGTTCCATTCTTGTTAACATTTATCCATTTATATCTCTCAGATCTTTGTGTTTTTCTTGTGTACTGAACCATATTATCTCTAGTCCAACAGGTGACGCAAATACATCATCATTTATTTCTCACAAAATTAAAAGAAGAATGAAGCGCTGAACGCATTTTGTACATACGGAGCCCCTTAAAGGGATAGTTCACTTTGAAATTAAAATTTGATATCTATCAGCTTACCCCAAGGGCATCCAAGATGTAGGTGTTTTTTTTTCTTCAGTAGATCCAATTTTGATATTTTTAGTTCAAACCGTTCTGGTCTGTCAGTCATATAATGGCAGGTATAGGTCACTGTCTCTATAAGAGGGAAAAAGAACATGCACAGAGAAATCCAAATTAA
>JAFVLL020042776.1:0-16046 GCA_021397915.2 Tor tambroides
GCTACCGAGTGGCAGGTCCCTCCTACCCTCCGACTGCCAGTAACTGCCTTCCGGCTGTCGATGGCAGCCGCTTCCTGCTGCCAGTAACTGCCTTCCGGCTGTCGATGGCAGTCGCTTCCTGCTGACAGCTGCCGATTTTTCGCTGAACCCCCTCTCCATTCTGACGGCACCTATTCACTGCAGAGCATCCATTGGTGAGCAAGTGATGCAATGCTTCATTTCTCCAAATCTGCTCTGTTGAAGAAACAAAGTCATTTACATCTTGGATGACCTGAGGGTGAGTACATTTTCAGCAGATTTTCATTTTTGGGTGAACTATTCCTTTAATTGACTCACTTTTCTTAATTACAGTCTTTTTCAACTACAGCTCTTTAAAGTGAAGTGAGGTATTGAGTGTTTGCCCATCAGAATCACTCAGATCTGAGCGCTGTCATCCTGGCCAACTCAAACAGCATTTAACAAGTGATCTACGCTGTAATAGACTTTCCATGATTGTCCCCAAAGAATTATTCTGCGTTTGGCATGAAAACGGCCATCTGTCAGAAATAAGTGGGGTCACAGGGATGATTTCACTGGGCTGTAATTAGACACATGTGCATGTGCCCACCAAAACACCTGCTTGATTTTTACTAGTGATTGTTGATAAATTCGATTCAAACAAGCGTTGGAGCTGCAGGGAATGCTGAGTAATTCTCTCTCCATTCCACAGCGATTATTCATGTTACACAAGACTCTCCGATGTGTCATTATCCAACATTTACATTCATCATTTGACTTTAATCGGCTGGATTTCCTGATGCACAGACACAGCTGCGTGCAGGTGCACTGTGGGAAGGGGTCATATCATAAAACAGTCTTTATGAGTTAGATGTGTTTTGTTCTTAGGTTTCATCACTGAAAAAGCTTTTCTTCCCCATGATGCTTTATTTTCTTTGTTCTTTAATTATGCTAGTAATCTTCTTGAGAGAAATTGGGTGTTTCTTCAACCTTTGGGCAACCTTTAGCCGTGTATATTAGAATGATTTCTGAAGGATCATGTGACACTGAAGACTGGAGTAATGATGCTGAAAATTCAGCTTTGATCACAGCATTAAATTACATTTTCAACATATTCAAAAAACAGCTATTTTAAAGTGAAAGTTCATCCAAAAATTAAACTTTGGTGTAAATTTACTCACACATGAACCAGACATCACTCCAGACCGTTTGCTTGAGGCTCTGGATTACAGGTAATAATGTTGTAAATAATGTTCAGTGTCTTGCACAGACCGATCGTTTTACTTCATAAGACCTCAATATATCATCAGGAGCTACCGGTATTAATTTTGTGTTGCCTGATATGCTTTTTTTTGGACTCTGAAAATGACGATAGCCATTGACTTGCATGTTATGAATCATCAGGACCATGGTTTCAGCTAAAAATCTTCTTTTCTGTTCTACAGAAGAAAAGAAGTCACCTACATCTTGGATGGCTTGTGGGTGATCAAATTAACAGCAAATTTTCATTTTTGGATGAGCTAACCATTTAAGATTGAAAATCTGGGTTTGGTACAAAGGTAAAATCGTTATTAAAGACATTTGAAATGTAGCAAAAATTATGATGAAGGCATGATTTCTGAGACAGTTGTAATGTGGCCATCATAGATTAAAAAGAAAAATAGTTTCTCTGTTAGATTTAATAAATACGGTCCTCTGGGACATACAAGTGCCCACATTTGAAGAAACACCCAATTACATAGGCATTTGCCTCATCCAGAAGCGTGATGTATGTGGACTAGCAATTAGCTGAAAGAGTGAATCAGAAATATCAGGGGACTTTTATTCTAAACGATGTATTGAAAGATTTTTTTTTTAAGATTCTGGTTCTCAAAAGGCAGCTGGATAAAAGCTGCTAAGCAAGCAACCAAACAGACACGTAAAACATTATTAAAAATAAAATATTTTATTATTACATCCAGCACCTACACTAAAACCAAAGCTGATTAAACAAATTGGAATTGGATTCACACCACCAGACCAAAGATGCATGTGAGATGCTAATGTGTTTAAACTCAACCCACACATTTTCCCAAATACGATTTGGTGTCTCTCTCAACAGCTAGTAATTAATCAAGCACAGTTGAGCTCAAGAGTGAAAAAACTCTCAAACCGCAATTAAGTGTACTTTACAGCAGTGGATCGAAAACGGCAGCCAGTTATCAAGACCTCAAGTCTACAAAATCAGTAGCGGCGCTCAGTGTTCTGACGCGGCCCGTGGAGAGATTAATGATCCCTGGAGTTCTGTTGACATTGGAGACGAACTGCAGAGCCAGTCTGATGGAGAAAACGCCACTGATTAATGGCAGGAAAAGTGCCTTCCTCATAACGCTGAATCATTCATACTTGGGCCAGACTTTGGCAACTTTTGAACTTGCAAAATGTTACGTATATCTGACATTCATTTTTCATCAAGTCCTGGGCGGATTCGGGTTTTGGGTTCATTTTGACGTTGAGTAAGCGCTTTGTCAGATATGTATATTTGACTCTCGCTGATCCAGTGACATTTCTCCGGGAGCGAGAGAGAGATTTCATTGTGCAAGAAAAACAGTTTAAGTCTGTAGCGCCATTCGGATGGGATTAGTTTCCTAAACAACATTTAAATCACCATTTCTTCGACTGAATCCATAGTTTGGAAAGTTGGCAGAATCCAAAAGGTTCACTGGGCAGTCAGAAGATTCACACACAATCTGAAAATTACCTTTAGTCACGGTATTTGACAAAGGTCATAATAAATGAGGAGAAGCGTTGCAAAAATACAATATCCGGGACTAGATTTCTCAAAGGATGGCTGTATTAGAAGAAAAACGCTATGGAATTTGCTCCGTAATTATTATAGAGATTTAGATTCCAATGGGATTGAAATCCTAAAGAACCTGCATCAGCACAACGCAAATTTGCGCAATTGCTTCTTTCTGAACAGGACTGTAGTTGTATTTTCCACTATAGTGTTCGTGCTGTGCTGCAATTATATTTAATAGCAATGAAAAACATACTTAATATTCAACCATGTTTCAAATGGCCTGTGATTACGTATTGTTTTTATGATAATTAAAGATATCATTATGAAAAATTGTGGCATGAACACTAATAGAAAATAATACTGATGTGATGTTATAAAGAATGTTAAACAAATTAAACTAATCAATCAATCATTATCACAAAATTTAATAAGTGGTGTTTGTTCAGTCAATCATCATGATTACTTTTGCTCATTCTAAGTGAACAGGCTAATTCGTTTCACTTGGTGGATGAAAAAAACGGGTGAAAAAAAAAACATAACTCAGGGGGCGTATTACAGAAAGATCCTAACTTTAAAATCTTATCTTATCTGTTTGGTAACCATGGTAATTTCAGTTAGGACCACATTTAGGACAAAAGCTATTACAGAACAGCATTTCCTAAGTGCGTTATCTTATCTTAACTACAGATAGGAAAGGGGTATTACAGAAACCTCCTAACTTGACAAAAAACCCTAAAAACTGTCTTAACTTTAGGACAACCCCACAGCTGTCCTAACTTCAAAATTATTTGAAAGCTAACGGAAAAAAACACTTACAACTGTGCTGTCCGACAATGGTATTACATTTATTAATAGTTGAAAATGAAGAACGAAGATGTTTAATGGTAGAAAGACTCTTGGAGGACCCTGAAGATGTGTTATATTTTGGTAATTACAGACTGCCACACAACATATTAGGCTACAGTTAGCACAGGAACTGCAACCAGCAATATAGAGACCAACAAAATTGTCACGGAGCATTACTGGTTGTAGTGCAAGTGACTAATTCCTTACATTTTTTTGCAAAAGGCAATTTTCAAAGTGAAGTAGCTTTTGTTTACCTCATCAGCAGTTCGGGCAGTGTTGGTTGCTTGGTAACAGACCTGAGAGTGGATTGTCGAGCTTGATAATGCCATTTAAGATTTCCTAACTAGAGATAAGATACCATTTTGTAAGATAGGATAAGAATCCCAAATCAAGATTTGCTTCTGTAACACGAATTTGCGAAAAATCCTAATTTAACATATCATATCTTAAGTTAAGACCTAAGATAAGAAACTTTCTGTAATACGCCCCCAGGACAATAATTTCAGAGGCAGAGGCCACATAGCAACGACCTATAAACCACCCAGAACTCCCTAACAACTGTATAGGAACACTGTTAAAAACCACACATTGCCATTGATGTGAACACTTGGGTTCTGAACAGTATTACACCTCACTGGAAATCTTCTGGCTGAGTTTGCCCTTTCAGGCTGAATTTGGCTGCATGTGGCGACAATGGAGTGAAGTGAGGTAAGAAATGGGACTGAAGGTCATGAGAAGATGTAGTTTGGATGTTGGAGTCACAGAGAAGGAGAAATTGTCCAATGTCTCCTGGGAGGAAACACTCTTGATTCATCCAGGAAGGTGGTTACCAAAAAATATAAACTATGGTTCTTCTGAGAAATACTGTGAGAAACTGTGGAGGCAAGGAATTCAAACGCTCAGTGAGAAAGAGATTCTATTCCTACAGCCCCGCCCACCATCTGCCATTGGTTAGACAAGCAGCCAAAACCTCACGCCATTGGTGGACACGTCAAACCACTCAGACAAAAAGAGCAATGTTTGAAAACACCTGCATGAGTGGAGTGTTTCTTTCAGGCGCTGTGGTCACTGTGAGAAAACATTTGTTCTTTCCTCAGCTCTCAGATTGCTTTCAAGAAGGAATCTTTCCATTTTAACATTTTGATTATGTTTTAGGAAAAATGTTTTTTTGGTTGAGCACAGTGTTGGACCAATGTTAAAAAAAACTGCTAACCACTTGAATTGTTTGGATATATATTGTAAACCAATTTTTAACTATTATATATATATTATATATTATTTATATAATAAGATATATATTATATTAATATATATACATACTTATATTGCTATAATATTCATATAGCGCACACCACACACACAAAACCTGCAATCCAGTTTAACAAAACACTATATTTCTGAATATTTAAATGAAGCAAGCACACATCTGTGTAAATCTGACTTATAATTAGCTTGTTTTTTTTCTAGGTAAATTAGGCCTTATTTGCAAAACTGTACGCTATTAACATCGTGTAAAAGCAATATTTTTAATGTAGCTTTCCTTATGATCCTGACAGCATAATTTATCAAACACGGTCAGATGATTTATGGTGTTGATATGTGCACTTTCACATATATTTCACATATGTCCGTTTTCTTATAAAAGAGTCTGGATCTTATTGGTTGAGTGATGCTGTATCTCACATGATTATTTGAACATGATATATTTTACCACATGCATAATGGTCACTAGGAGAAACTGCCTCGAAAATTACCCTTGACCTCTAGCCTGTGTAACTGAACCCAGCATGGTTTGTTATCTATTCAAGCTAATAAAATTAAAAGTGTGCAAGAAGATCCGTGTCTGCGCCTGAAAGTTAAAAGCACACAAAGACTGCTAGACCTCAACACACATGCTTTAGTCATTATAACATCACAGCGTAGTGTATAGATCCCCCGATCCCCATATATAATACTGAGGGAGCACCAAAGAGCTTTATGGACTGGAACGACAAAGATCTTGGGCGATGTGTTTGGTTGCGTCCTAACTTTTCCTCTGGAAAATATTCTACTAATGCGCAAACAGGGCAGATTGCAAAAGCTTATAAAAGTGATTATGATCAAGCATTGTCTGGGACGGGTGTTACGATTCGAGGTCACTTTGATCTTTTGAAACCATTTCAAAAATGTTCCAGATATAAACACAAATCAAAGCTTCACATTCCTTCTGAATGCTGAGGTTGAGCAGACATACTTTCTAACGTCACATATTCCTGATCTGTTTCATTCTTTAATGGCACATTAACAGCACTAATTCTTCATATTTTGGTTCTTTAGCCCTCTGATGCATGAATTAGTAAATCACAAAGATTTCGATAACACTTTGAGGTTTCATTTATTAATATTGGTTAAAGGGGTCATATGATGTTATTTTAAAGATCATTATTTTGTGTATTTAGTGTAACAGAATATGCTGACATGCTTTAATGTTCAAAAAACACATTATTTTTCAAATACTGTACATTATTGTAGTTCCTCTATGCCTCTCCTCTCTCAAACGCGTCGTTTTCTACAAAACCCCTCCTTCCAACAAAGTGCAGTCTGCTCTGATTGGCCAACTGACCCAGTGCATTGTGATTGGCCGAACACCACAAGCACGTGTCGGAAATGCAACGCCCCTTACTATAATTACGAGCTTCAGCTTCAGTTCAATCCCGAAAGAGGAACAGAGTCGCATGACAGACACAGTGATGATGCTCGTATGTATTTGCTGTACACAAGCCGCGGTTAAGACGATTTCTGATGGGCTGTACACTCTGTTGTGATGTGACCCTGTTCCCCTCACACACGCAAATACTTGAACTAATAAAAAGACATACTTACAGTCACTGATTCAGAAGCGCCAGATTGTCATAGCAAAGTCGGAATTGACCCCTTTTTATTTTTTAGAAATAGCCTTTGTGCATAGCCAGCCTTGTACTCTACTAGGTTCACAAAACTGTCGTTCATAAAATGCGTTGCACAAATTTGAACATTTGGGTTGTGCTGTTGTGTTGTAAACAAATCTTAACCAATGATTCCTAATTGCATCTACTTTCGGAAGGCCAAATAAAGTGCTTTTGCTTTCGCATAGAAACACACAGCGTCTCCCTGACATGGCTGCATCAACACTACTGCGGTTACTGAAACCACGCCTTCTTTCTTTGCGTGAACATTTGGGCGGCATTACGCAAATATTTCCACACAGTGACACAGACATGTGGGGGCGTGTTTGAATTAACCATTTTAGGGGGGGTGTGGACAAGTCTTAACTTTTATAAAGAATATCTCTTTGGGTTTGAGACTCATCTATTCACGAACATCTATTCACGAACAGCTATGCTTCATAAATTGTTTAATATATTATGTATATATATATCAGGATTATTGTGGTTAACTGAAACAAAAATGAAAACTATACACACACACACACACACACACACACACATCAACATTAATCTTCAGCACTGTAAAAAAAATATATATTGTTAGTACATGATGTCCAATGCATTACTTACAATTCGTTATTATGGAGAATTTGACAATCATTTTTGTTCAAACCATAATGGATGGTTTCGAAAATATGAACACATGTGAAGTATGATTGCTTACATTTTATAACCTGCGTATGTGATGCGAGGACATTAAAATGTAAGCCATTTGATGTAATTACTGCTCAGGGTTAACGAGCATGCCTGACAATTGTCGGGTTTCATGGTGAATGAAGTCAGAAAACAGATTATATCATCCATCTCCATCAGGGTACTGTGTGTTGCGCTAACATAAACAGTTGATGCTGAAAAACAGCCTTTCAAAAAAATTTCACAGGAAAAGATAATTAGAAAAGAGCAAACAAGCGCAAGAATGATCAATCTGTCTTTTCACAAATCAAGAAAACACATGATCTTCTGTGTGAATTGTTGCAGAAGAAGCAAACATTGCAACAGGCTTGTTTTCTCACAGACGTAAATGAGGAGGTGAGTCATGTCCCGCACATACATGAAACGCTTCAGGATTCCTGTTCGTCCATGGAAGGCGTGATTTTCCTTAGATGCCCTTTGAATAATGAGGCAATCAACTTGTTTGGCTCTGGGGTCAGAACAGACGGTGAAGGCCTTTGAGAGTCCACAATTACATAACAAAACAAGCCAGAGATTTAGGAACCTTAGGGAAAAACCTGAAGCCTAGACTCTTTTGAAACCAGTTTCCTGAAAAAGATTATATACAGTAGATGTGGGTCCTATTTTTCAGAAAATACGTCATAAGCAAAAAAAAAAAAAGTAGGCCAAATTGTTGAGGGCAACATAAACTACAACATCCAAGTCAGTAAGGTGTCAAAAACAGGCCTATAGTTTTAGCTAAAGATGACACTGTTGTTAAAATAATAACTCACCTAAAAAATTTAGGCTAAATCATGTAACCTGTTACACTTGTGTCATTCTAAATCCATTTGACTCTCTTTTGATGCATTCAGTGTAGAGACGGCGTTAGGATGTGGCAGACCATTTTCTTTTGCAAGTTTCAGCTCATACATCTTTGGTGTAAACTTGCCTTAACCAAATGGCCCCCAAGAACACCTCAGTGCCCCCTTTCAAAAATATTGCTTCCAGCGCCCCCGCCCTTCATTCTTTTACCGGAAGGAAGATTATTATATGCGCAAAAATACCGCACATAATTGTCGTTCGTGAACGACCGGAATACATGTAGCCAAAGTGCGATTTGCCGGGGGGGATGGGGGTGATTCCCCCCCCCCCCTCTGGTTTATGCATCCCTGCCTCTGCTGAATTATTTTCATACCCGGTGGGGATAAAAACATCCCGCGATCTCGCTCCAAGGTCCCGATCTAAAACAAATGATTCGCGATACAGCTTTGAAGTCCCGTTCTGAATCAAATGACTCACGATACGCGATCCGATTGGAGCGCTTCGAAACAGTGAATCATTTTGCGACTCAATGGTTTAACTTAGTGTTTCTCTACAGGGGCGGTACCGCCCCCCAGAGGGCGTTCGGAGAGCATCAGGGGGCGCTGGAAGCAATATTTTTGAAAGGGGGGCGCTGAGCTGTTCTTGGGGGGCGTTTGGTTAAGGCGAGTTTACACCAAAGATGTATGAGCTGAAACTTGCAAAAGAAAATGGTCTGCCACATCCTAACACCGTCTCTACACTGAATGCATCAAAGCGCATTTTCTATATCCGTTTGTCAACTTGTCGGTAGCGCAAGCGCGTGGAGTGCGGCAGAGAACGCGGCATTGTTTATGTAGCGCTCGTGCTCAGATACTGAATGACTGATTATAATTAGGATCTGTGTGTTAAACAAAAATATTGATTTCACTGGACAAAAAAACAAAAAAAAACAAACAAAACAAAAAAAAACACTATGCTAATGAATACTATGCATGCCAGGCCAGTAGTTGGCGATCAAGAAACACTGCACAAAAATGTAATACGCATGCACGTGAGGTCACCTTTTTCACAAATTCATGTTTTTGTTGTTTACATAGAGATGATACAAGCATTGTGTTCAAAAGCTTGTGGTTCCAGGCCCCCAAAACAGAGTTATTGAAGACACCTGATGTTAACAAACAGACTCACTGAAGGAGAAAATCTAAAATGTAGGTTACCATTATGGTGGTCAGTGTTTGCTTTACTTGGGCTCTTGACCCTTGACTCTTTAACACTAGATTTTGTTTGGCTGCTGTAACAGGGTTAGACAACAGTTAGACAAGCCAAGTGAAAAGGGGATCGGGTGGTGCTGGTTATATTTTGACATCATCATTATTTGACCTGAATCTCTGAACTCATTTAGAGCCTAATCTTTGAATTAGATTTACTTTGATTACAGCAGCCCTGTAATTCTACAGTATAAGACCTGGAATTTTCAGTATAATCCAAAGGGTTTCTTAAAAGTTGTTCTGATCAAAAAATGTAGGGGAAAAAATTGTCCTTTTAGGCACACTCTGACATCAAGAATCAGTGTATGAATCTCAACAATGGTGATAAACAGCATATTCAGATAAACAGATCAACTCTGAACATCACAAAACAATCTACTAAAAATATCACATAAAAACAGCAAAAATAAAAGAAAATAGTCAAAATAAAATAAGTTACTAAGACAATTCAGCTCATAATTGATTTATGCCGCAATGCATGATGGGAGCTATTGATGAGTTTTGATTGGTGGCACCCAGAATGCACTGCAACATTTGATGGTCACCATTGTTGAGGTTCTCACGCTGATACTTGATGTCTGTGTGCCTAGATGAAAGCTTTTTTTTTTTATTATTATTATTTGATCAGAAGAGCTTTTAAAAATCTCTCTGGTTATGCTGAAAATTCCAGGCCTTATACTATACAATCACATGATGGCTGAAATCAATAAGGTAAATCCAACTCAGAGATTCAGGTCAAATGATGATGATGTCAAAACATAACCAACACCACCCGATCACCTTTTCTCTTGGCTTGTCTTAACTGTTGTCTAGCTCAGTTACAGCAGCCAAACAATATCTAATTTTAAAGAGTCACGGGTCAAGAGCCCAACTAAAGCAAACATTGACCACCGTGATGGTGACCCAATGGTAAAACATGATTTTCTCCTTCAGTGATTCTGTTTGTTAACATCAGGTGTCTTCAATAACTGTTTTGGGGGCCTGGAAACACAAGCTATTGAACACGATGCCTGTATCATCTCCATGTAAACAACAAAAACATGACGTCATGTGCATGCGTATTAAGTTTTTGCGGGGTATTTCTTGATCGCCAACTACTGGCCTGGCAAGCATAACATAGTATTCATTAGCATAGTGTTGTTGTTTTTTTGTCCAATGAAACCAATATTTTTGTTTAAATTTTACTTAATTTTTTTGTGCTATTTTACTCATTTTGAATGGTTAATTTGTAATCATCTCATTTGATTAATTCTAATTAATTTTTATGTGTTGAATTTAATTAATAATATTGCTTGTAATCTGTTGACAATTTTATTGAGTAAATATAGTGTATCATTTTTTACATTGTGGGCTGTTATATTTGGGTTAAAATACATGCTTTTATAATAGGTTATATATACAAATAAAATATAGCCTATAGTATACACCACCATTAAAAAAAGTGGTTTTGAAACAAATCTTTTCTGCTCAGTAAGGTTGCATTTATTTGATCAAAACAAAAAGACAAAAATACAGCAAACAGTAAATCTACAATTTTAAAGAACTGCTTTCTTTTTGGATATTTTAAAATGTGTTTTCCTCTCGTGCTAAAGCTCCATTACTCCATCTTTCTGTGTCACATGATCCTTCAGAAATCATGCTGATTGCTGCTCAAGAAACATTTCTTATTATTATAGCTAGCACACCACACTGACAAAAAAAGCAAGATTTGAAATTTAATGGACTAATAAAGATATAAATCAGGACAGCACTAAAATATTAACTTTGAAAATGAGGAGCATATGTTTCCCATCTTTCTACGTAGTTTTCTTTTAAGTATTTGTAAACAAACTTTGAAATATTCTCACAAAATCATGAAATAGTAAAGGAGGGTTTACATTTCTTCCATTTGCATGTAGGCCTATAAATGTGGTAGGCCTATTTACCGACCAAAATTACCATGTCCACTATGTCAGAAAAAAAGGAAATTCAATATATTCTCAAAAACAGGGTATTTTCTAAAACTTAGAGATAAATATTACTATTTTTCACTGAAAGCTAATTGAAAACATCCAAACATATCACAGCAGTAAAAAGGGTGTTAAAGAGTTCCAGGAACCAGAGTATGTGGAGCGGCAACAATTTCTCCTCCGCACTCCAAGCATTCAATTATCACTCTATTCCAGCTCCGCTCCGGGTTCACCATTTCCCGCTCCTTGCTCAACTGATCAGAAATGCTGCTCCGCGGCTAAAGTATTTCAGTGTTTTGAAATATCACAAAATTCAGTTCAGAACTTATATTAAATGAAAAATAAATAGGCCTACACAATACTAGAAGAATAATTTAATATTAAATTACTGCTTAACTCATTTGTCTGTGCAGCAAATATGAATGAATATGAAGAATATGCTGTAACTTTTCCGATTTTAAGCTGATAAATCACAGACAATTTTCTGCACTCCTGAATGTTTCTATGTGTGCGCGATCTGTACGTTATGTGCGAGCTTGTGTGTTGTGTGTGTGCAGTGTAGCAGCACATTAGTTTAGAGCGGAGATTACCTATCTGTACAATAAACTGTTTAAAACGTGAATTCAGCCAATCAATTTTGAGTATCCACATGCTACAAACAAACATTGAGATATTACTTCCCGCACTTGTCCATCACCTTCATTATAACCTTCACATTCTTTCTGATTTGAGTTATCCACATATCTGTAAAACTAGCTAATGATGTTTAATGCGTGAATTCTTGATAAAATGCAGTTATATTATGGGCTGCTGGCATTAATTGTGGTTGTGATGGAGCGGTAGTGGAGCGCTCTCGTAGCGACTGAAAACTACAACGCTCCGACTTTCAAAAAACCCGCTCCTCTCTCCAGTCAAAAATCACGCTGCTCCGCTCCAATCAGTCTGCCAGGAATGGAAGAACAAACTAAAATCTCTTCTGTAAAAATGCCCCTGTGGACATATTCTAAACTGGAATTTTTATCAAGTCTTTTTAAATTTGGGGCAACAGCGTCACCAAATCTGTAGCAAGGAAAATCACCAACATGCTTAAAAACTCTTTAAATAAATGTTATTGTATTTATTTTCAAATAATATGTTTTATTTGATGGGGGCGGTGAGGGACCTGAATAATGGACAGGGGGTGCTGGCCCAAAAAAGGCTGAGAACCACTGGTTTAACTGATTTGGAGTTTCAAAAAGCTCCGCTGATACTGTGTTCTTTGCTCGCTTTCTCTATAGGCCTATAATTTATTCGTTGCTTGAATAACCATGGAAATGAAATCATTACAATTAATAAGCCTAAATTACAACGTTTTTAATAGATTGTGGTCACGTTAAATACAGTTTCCGTTGTATTAAAAACATTTCATGACATGACACCCATTATATATTACTTGCCTAAAAAGACAGGTTTATGATGTGCGTTATTAAGATTACACTAACATTAGGTTACTTAGGCTATTACCTTCCACCTATGGAGAGAGAAAAAAGTTTTCAAAAGTATCCCCCCCTCTGCTTTTTTCACAAATCGCACCCTACATGTAGCCAATAGGAATGCATCTCTGTCAGCGCGGGACGGACGGGTCCTCAACGCACCGCGAGCACACGAGGCGTCGGCGCCAACGCTCGACAGAGGGCATGTCAGAAGCTTGGTGCTGACGCGACCATCATAGTGACAACAGCCAATCACATTACTTTTCTGGTGTTGCATGAACTGGATTGGCTAGCGTCTGCGCTAGGGTATTTGCATAAGGCGATCTGATTGGCTGACGCCTGCATTTGCTTGAAAGGTTGAAAAGTTGTCAACTTCTGCTGCGAGCAACGGCAGTGAAGCGACGCGACAGGCCCACAATTCAGTTCGACAACGCTTGACGTCACTCCATTCAAAGTAAACGAGAGGCATTGATGCCGACGCCCCGTGTAGGTCGGGACTTGAAAAACGTCACCGAAAATATGTACAGAAAGCGTTATTTAACAGATCGGATAGCAGAAAACTTTGACATGGTAAGCTGCATGTAGCCTACATGGAATGATCCATGTTCAATCTGATTTAATGTCAACACTGTCAGATAACGATGTCTAGCTCACGTTTACAGTCAGTTACAGGACAAGTATTGTGTAAAAACAGTGTTATAAACTCCCACACATGCACACAGGAATCCAGAGAAGAATTCACAAGTACACTGTTTTCCTAGTTCACAATGTAATGCTGAGCTATTAAAATGAGTTTTCTTCGTCTCAAATGTCTTGTTTTGAAGGTTTGTCATAGTTTGTGGGCGTGGTTTACAGCAAAACCATAGTTATGGAAAAAAAGAAGAGAAATATCCAGTATATTTGGCTATTTTTAAGGAAAATGCTAGTGTTTTTTTTCACTACTGAGACTATTCTGCCAGAAATTTGTAAAATTGTACTTTGTTAGACATATTGAAACAGGAAGATGAGGAGGGGGATACAATTGTATGCTGACTTGCAATTGTATGCTAATATATTAATATTTTAGAACCCCTTTGTGAGTTAGCATTTTAGCCCTATGATTACATTGTCGTGAAGTCAAAGGGTTTTTGAATTTTTTTATTTTAATTTTTTTGTTAAATGGGGAAAAATTAAATCTTTTATTTGTCTTGGAAAAGGTGGTTGCTAAAGGGGACAACAGAGTTTGTCTGGGACATTAAACATCATCGTGGCAAACAGGTGAACTCATCTACTCCCTTTGACAGCCTCTTTGTGTTAATAATCGCACTCTATTCTGAATTATTCTGTTCAGAGAAAATGTTTTTATATAGACTGAAAGAGCTGTTGGAAACTTAATGGTGGTGACGTTGAAGTCATGTGACCATGGTAGTTTGTTTACAGCCGTGTTTAGTTTGTTTATAGCAATGTTTAGCTTTTTAATTCTGGCAATTGTACTTAGGCTTCAAAATGCATTTCATTTGTGAACATCATGATGAAGAAAGTGTAAGAATCATGAACTCTTGTTCATCACAGAGCTTATTTTTTGCAATTATCCAAAAGCCATTGGAAAACTCCCATTGGCTTTTTGTCGAGGGAACCATGGTGATGCTAACTTTCGGGTTGGCCTACAAAATACGTCATCACTGCAACGCTCTATAGATTTTATTTAACACCACAGTCATGAATCAGGACTTTGCTATTGCTAGAGGAGATTTTTCAGGGAATGTTTTAGAGAGCTCTCAATGAAGTATATTTTTGATCAGTTTTGCTGGATGACAAAGACTGTAGTAAGTTTTAAATGTGTACATCTGCTGTATTTGTCAAGTACACCAGCATACAGATGGCCACGGCTCAAAAGTCTCTGAACTCCACTTGATTTTCTGATTTCATGAAGTCTTTAAGGTGCATTATTTTATTGGTCAAAGAAGCGGAACATCTGTAATATTGTTTGGGGGGAGAATTACGAACTCTAAAATGCAAAACACAAGGACAAACACGGCGCCAGACACAACATGTGCTGCATGTCTGGCTTTATGGATATAGACATGCACGTAAACTACGAGTGCTGGGATCAGTCATCAATCTTTATGTTCCTTCTCAAAAAACAAAACTAAAATCCTCTTTTGGCTTTCTGCTCCTTTGGTTTTCATTCTTCCTTCACCATTCTTGGTTCGCTGGCCCCAGTCGATTCCCATCCGCCAGCTATTGAAGAGTGAGGTGAATCTCTGTTTGTGTCCAGAGAAGAGTGTGTCTAAGAAGGGGAAGGCGGTCTTACGCTTAAATGAGACGTCTGTGTCAATCCTTTGAGAGATGCTGTTTTTCCTCATAGGTTTTTTTTTGTCTGTCCAAGTGTTACAATCTTCCAATTGGAAGTGAACGTCTATTCATTAATCTAAAGCATAAAGTAATGTTGGCTATACACATCATCTGGCATTCATGGTCCTCGGGGAGAAAATGCTCTCATTCTCCCATAGCCGGGGCAAAGACTGGAGAATACTAAATGAATGGAAAAAGAGGTTTCATATTATATGTAAGCTTTATATTTTGTGCAGGCCAGTTAGGTTCTTCCCCACCAGACTCCATAAAGCATTTCTACATGGACCTCACAGGGACATTGTCATGCATGCAGGAACAGATAAGGGCCCCATAACAAAATGTTTGTCTAAGAAGATTGCATAACTGTGCGCTTGATTTTATGCACCTGCTGCTTTTTAAAGTAGCTGTACTTGTTATTTAAGAAAGAGTATCAACTTACTTTCATGCGTAGTGTGTGTTAGATGAACTAATATCTGATTGGATCTCCATTTCAGTTCCTTATTAATGCAGCGATTTGGGACATTGTTTGGCAGCCAGAATGTAAACATAATGTAAGTGAACTCTGCAATGTGTCCATTTGCTTGGAATGCCAGCTAACACTATATTGTCATTTAGCTCCATGGTTCTTAATGGCAGCGGCTATTTACAATAGATGCAAATAACTATAGATGTTGTTTACACTAAGTGAAAATAGCAGTATTTTTTAAATAGTAAAAATAGTTTGGCAAATGGCGGGTTCGACCTTGGGTCGATCGCTTCAAAAATCACATGCCTTACCATCTAATATTCCACTGGAACTGACGTTTGACAAGCGTCTTTTGTACTGTTGACTACCCCAATCACACGTTGGTGGGCGGAGTTAGTGTAAATAGCTTCTGCCAACAAAGTGGGCTATTTGAACTTAGTGTGAATAGACACTTTTCTTAAACAGTTTTTGCATGTAAATTGCATAAAGGAGATATAAAAGACAGATCACA